>CAIGRN010027338.1:0-10610 GCA_903798345.1 Fraxinus anomala
ACATTCTTAGCATTCGAATTACGTTATTTAACTTTGTGTAAAATGACAAAAAATTCATTTCACGCTATTAAGTAGCCAACTACACTACGACACGTGCATCTCACTAGTAATTTCTAAAAGACTTAACAAGGATGACATGAAATCACATATGCAAGAAATGATTTTTCTTTTCCTAAATCTCAAACCTACTTAGTGTGTTTGAACCACATTATTTTGGAAGAATGTATTTTGGAATAGTAGATTGATGGAGAATATGTGATTGAAAAAGAAGGAAAAGTTATTGATGTGATGAAAAATATTATTTTATTGAAAAATTTGTGATTGAAAATGAGTACAATAATGAGAATCAAAAAAATAATGTGGCTCAAACAGGGAATATTTTGGAAGAATGTATTTTGGAATAATAGATTGATGGAGAATGTGTGGTTGAAAAAGAAGGAAAAGTTATTGATGTGATGGAAAATATTATTTTATTGAAGAATGTGTGGTTGAAAATGAGTAGAAGAACGAGAATGAAAAAAATAAAGTGGCTCTAACAGGGGCTTTATTTCAAATTGAAGCACAAGTTTGTAATTATACACGTAATTTTTAAATCATTGGTGAAGGTATAAATAAACAAATTACTTATGTTGACCATAATTTAAAATAATTGGAATTAAATTATCAGCTAAGAACCCGACTTCTGAAAAGCGCGTTCTCTGTGCAGCCGTTTTTATCTCAATTCTTCTGCCCTCTTCCTTCTGATAAACGAAATCTACACAGCCGCACGAACAATTGAATCTGATGCCACTTTGAAGTGCAAGATGATCTGCAGATACAATTCTCTCTCAAAACCAATTCGAATAAACTAAACAACAAGTGAGTTTTTTCATTCTTTCTCTCTCTTTGAAGGACTTTAGGCTGCCATGCTTTCAGTAAATCTTTATTGTAAACTCTTCCCGTTCAAGAAACTTGCTACAGATTCAAATGCATCACTTCCTTTACTTTACAAAGATGGATTGATTTTTAATACTAATTTATCAGAATGCTATAAAAATCAACACTTTATCAATTTCTGTAGTCTCGTGGATGTGAGCTTTCCGGAGTTGGACTTAAGAACTGCAACTTCTGCACCCAAAAAGAAAAAAGTTTCAAAGAAATTAGCAAAAGAAAGTTCGTATACGATTTCTTATTTGATAAATTCATGTGGGCTATCTCCAGAGAAGGCTATTTCTGCTTCTGAGAAAGTGCATTTTGAAACCCCAGAGAAACCAAATTCAGTTATAGCCCTTTTAAAGAAACATGGGTTTAGTAAAACCCATATTGCTAACCTTGTTCGGAGAAGGCCTGTGCTTCTTTTATCCAATCCTGAGAAGACCCTTTTGCCCAAGCTTGAATTTTTCAAATCTATCGGGGTTTCACAGGCTCACCTTGGGGGCACAATATCAAGAGACCCTACTTTGTTGACTAGAAGTTTGGAGAATCAAATTATTCCTAACTACAATTACCTGAAGAGTGTGCTATTAACTGATGAAAAAGTGGCTGCTGCTGTCAAGCGGACATCATGGGTTTTTCTAGAGGATCCTGGGAAGAATCTTGCTCCAAATATTGCGGTTTTGAAAGAACTTAATGTGCCACAGTCGTGTATCATATTATTATTGACACATTTTCCGGAGGCCATAATGCAAAGGCATGAAGAGTTCAGAGCCTCTGTTTCCGAGGTAGTGGAAATGGGATTCAACCCTTTGAGATCGACATTTGTATTGGCATTACATGCAATTTCTGGAAAAGGCAATAAAACAATATGGGCTCGGTGTTATGAGACTTACAGTAAATTGGGTTGGTCGAAGGATGATATAGACATGGCATTTAGGAAACACCCGAATTGCATGATCTTGTCTGAGAAGAAGATCACTAGGACAATGGACTTTCTGGTTAATAAGATGGGGTGGGATTCCAAAATGATTGCATCTTGCCCTACAGTTCTTTTCTTCAATTTGGAGAATAGGATAATTCCTAGGTGCTCCACCATTCAGGTTTTGTTCTCAAGGGAATTGATTAAGAAGAAAGATTTGAAATTGACTACCGTGTTATTGCCTACAGAGAAATATTTCTTGGAAAAGTTTGTGACCAAACATGAGAAGCAAGTACCTAAACTCTATGATTTCTATGAAGGGAAGATTGGCATTGAGGAATTGTGATTTATATGTGCTCAAAGTCCTAGTTCTCTTTTGCATTGCGTAGACAAGGCTTACAGTTTTGTCTTTAAATCCATTTGCTTTGTATTAAGAACATTTTTTAGACTAGAGAAGTTTCTTCCCGAGGTTCTGATAAGTCCATCTTCTGCAGCCGATGATCTTAACTAAAATGTCTGATTAAGATCCAAGTTGAACATCAAATTTCCATTTCACCTTTCATGATGTATTGTTTTGTAGATTTCGGGTTTTTTAAGAGAATATTGTTGTTTATGGAATGGCTAGGACGAACATGCATGCATACTTGGTTAATCTTGTGTAGTTATTTGTATTAGGAATCATCCTAGTGTCTGTTTTGTAGTTGTCTTCATGCTATGGAGCAAGCTTCTTATTTTCATTAACAAAAGATTAGCGTTTTACTTTACCCAATTCCCAATTATACTGCGAGGTCAAATCTGCCTCTTGGCGAAGCTCCTTCCTCAAGATGACATTTAATTTTAGTATATGATCACAAGGGCCGATTCGATAAACATGTAGCTGTTGAAGACTAAATATAAATAAATACGTGTATCGTGTCCAAAAGATTAAGCTTCTAGTTCTAGATGAGATTATTCAACGGTAAACTTGCAGAAACTTGCTTAATTCTCATTGAGGTTGGTCCATAGGATATTTGCATTGTACCTAAGTTTGAACACTACCCAGAAAATATGAATATCGAGTGTCATGAATACTTTTTGTGCCTATGAGAAATGTGTAAGCTTATATTCCTCCCGTGCATTGGGAGATTTCAAAACATGAGTTGTTGGAGGTCAAAATTCTACATAGTGATAATATACATGAAATTTAATAATATTTTGAGGTGTGTGGTTTGGCTGACTCGCGTGAGAGTTATAAAGGACTTCAATATGCATATTGAAACTGGTCTCATCTTTGTCTGGGATTTGAATTATGAGATCACTTGATGAATGTCTTCTGTAATATTTTGTGTATAATGTAAGCTATATAACATAGTTATTTATTTAGCAGAATCTTTGATTAGTTGGTCAAAGAGTTTGAGAGATTCAGTCTTGAATGGATTATATCACATTTGTTTATAATCTATATCAAGCTATAATTTTGTTACTCAGTTACTGTTTAGATGTCTCCTGTGCTTAAAATTTCTAGAAAATTTCCGAACACTTCTTGCCATCAGTGAGTAAATGCCTTTCAGTTGTCTTCACAGTACATCTTTAAGTATTGTGGCCAGGCTTCTGTGTTTCATTATTTGAGGGAGGATGAGCTTTGATTATACAATCCTCTTGTTTGCACTTGGAAGGTGAGCACAAGCAACACTTGAGAGAATTCCATTTGATACACTTTTCCTCACTATTTGCTTTGTGTGCAGTACTCGTCTAAGTAGAATGAGAGCGTAGAGAACTGAAATACAAATTCGTATCTTGATTTGCTTTTTCTGATTATGCATCTTCTCTGATGTTATATCTGGGATTCTTCTTGCACATGACATGTTCGGCCTGTTAGCATTTTCAGCAAGACACTTGCATTACATTTTTGGCTAAGTACTCCCCAGTTAGACTTTGGTCGGGATGTTTCATTTGCTGCTTTCCTTTATCAACCATTTTAACTCTCTGTCTTTTGGAGGTCTTATAAATTAGAATGGTCTGTACATATTAAAAATCTCAGAAAATCCCAATGTTTGAAACATTTTGTACGAAATATAACATTTTTTGTGCAAAAAGCCCAATAACGTCCACTTCCGTTAGTTTGACCGTTAAAAATTGTAAAAATTGTCAAAACTAAAGATGAATAATTGTAGTTGTGATTGCAAACTTTTTATTATTTTGCAAATTACAAAAAAATCTTTTATTTGTACAGTCCACAATTTCAAACTTTTAAAATATTATCTTTTTTTCCCGCACCCAAATCTTTTGAAATCTCTCCATTTTCTTTTATTTTTCTTGTCTCGATTGTTGTTCTTCGAGTCTAATTTTCAAACCAAAAGCCCTACTCTTTCCACTATTTCTTCTTCATCTAAACAAATTCCCAATCATCAATTTAACAATTTCAAGAATCAAGATTCAAACTTACAATCTAATTCTTCAGGTGTATTGCCAACATGGATCTGGGATTATTATATTTTACCCTAGTTCTCTCTCTATCCTTCAAGATTTGTTCTTTTTTCAATAATTTAGACTATGGTCAATCGCAATTGACTTATAATTAAACCCGTTGATATCAATCTCCATTCCAAGATCCTTTTTTTTTTTGGTGTTTTGAACAATGGCGAAGTCTGGATTGGGCAATAATGGGTTAGTTTAAAGGTGGAGTTGTCGTGCACCCTTGTCGCCGAGTTCGACTGAGTCGACTGCGAGAAGTTGTTCCGTTGAATTTCTTCACCTCCAGCAATTCAATCTTCAAGGAAGGTTTCCTCTGTCAATGTTTGTGCATTTGGTTTAGTGAGGTCTATAATTGGACAGTACGATGTTTTTCGCACAAAAAAAGTTGTATTTCACACAAAAGGCTTTTAAAATGGGAGTTTTCTATAATTTCCATAGTTATGGAGTATATTGCAAATGAAAACGTTTATATGGACATTTTTTGCTATTAATCCGATGCATAATTATAGCAAGGAGAATCTATATGTAAATGGGTTGAAGTTCAATTCATTTAGCTAACTTTGTGAAGAGGAGATCTAATTTTCGTTGTTTAACAAGATTCACATCTGGAGGCGTGCAATGAATGGCTTCAACGAAAGGTGGGTAAGGGAAGTAACCACGTAAAAATGGAAAATTCACAAGTCCACTTTAACAAATTTTCATAAATAGGTTTGGACAACCATAAAAAACAAGATAATTTAATCAATAGTTGTTGAATTTTACTATAATTGCTCATCGAAACTTAAAAAGTTATTTGCTGATCATTAAACTTTATTATAAGTTACCATTTATTTACCAAATTTAAAATATTATTCGTTGCTCATTTAAATTTGAACAAAGTTACTCTTCCATCATCCATACCATTTTCATCAATCCACATGGACACAAATCAACGTAAAGGATAAAAAAATTTACGTGACACTGATGGAATTTAAAAAATGACTCCATTGTTCTATCCTTCTTGTAAATAAAAATAATAATAATAATAATAATAATAATAATGATGATGATGATGATGATAATGATAAGTTTCAGTAACAGAAATTGTCGATGCGATCGTAGTAGACAACACAATGGGATTGCATAGGCAATTTTTGTTGTGCGCTAAGTAGATTTTTATTTTTTTGTTCACATTATTAATTTTTTCTCCGTAAGTGTCACGTATTATTTTTCATCAATCACATTGATTTTTGTCCATGTGGACAAATAAAAATTATATGGGTGATGAACGTGTAACTTTGTTTAAATTTGGGTGAGTAAATGGTAACCTTTTAAATTTGGGTTAACAAGTAGTAATTTATAACAAACTTCAATGAGTAACGTGTAACCTTTTAAGTTTCGTGAGCTATTTGTAATATCTAACAAAGTTCAGTTTGCAACAAGTAACTTTTAAAATTTTAGTGAATATTATAGCAAAGTTCAGTAATCATCGATTAAATTAGCTCCATAAAAAACACGTGATTATAATCAGTTTACAATTAGCATCCAAAAAATAAAAAAATTTGACGTTTTAATAAGAATAATGCTGCTTAAGTGGTAGTGTGACCATCTTTAATTGGCCAATGAAAGCTAACTTGATTTCTTTTTTTCTTTTTTTTTAATTATTATTATTATTATTATTTAGAAAATGCCGAGTTAACGGCCGGGTCTTGCTGGCCAAACAACTTTTTTTCGAGTCAAATCGAAAATCCACAGTAGTGACTGTGTAGGGTTTAACCCCTGAACCCTTCTCCAACTTTGCTTGCCGTCGACCATAGCGCCGCGCCGCCCGCCACTTTCACAAGCAAGTTCTCAATATACGCAGTTTCAGTGCGGAGGACCCACCACCGTCTCTTTTAGCGGAGAATCTGTAAATTCTTGAAGAACTATCCTCAGCAGTGTCGGTGCGGAGGACCCACCACCGTCTCTTTCAACCCACAGATTTGTGTTCCTAAGAACGGTTGAGTTCATCCACACTTTATCTTCATCTTCTGTGATATCATTTATGTATTGAACCATGTTGGGTTTACTCTATAAAACAGCATTCCCATTCCGTAGGCAGCTGGGTGATTCTTGCTTGTACAAATCCTCTCTGGGTATTTTTCTTCATAATATATCGGTTTTTTCTGTGGTTAAACCGGAAAAGGTTGAAAATTTCCGTCCTATCCTGGAAAATTATGAATTCAGTGATACCCAGATTTCTATACTTGCCAAGGTACTCCCAAGTATTTTCTCATGCAATCTCCAGAACAATATTTTGCCTAAACTCAAATTCTTTCTCTCCATTGGACTCTCGAGCTCTGACCTGCCAAAAGTTATTATGGTCAATCCTGCATTGTTGGCAGGAAGCATTGAAAAACAGTTTATCCCCTGTTATAATTATCTCAAGACTTTAGTGGATTCGGATGAAGATATTGTACGGGCCATAAAGCGCAGTCCTAGAATCTTTTCTTGCAATTTGAATATAATGATGTCCAATGTAGAGCTATTGGCACAAGCTGGGGTACCGCAGTGCTCTATCTCATACATGTTAACTCACTACCCTCATTCACTGCAAATGAAATGTGATAAGTTTAAGAGGAGTGTGGACAAAGCAATTAAAATGGGATTTGACTGCTCGAGGATGCTGTTTATTCGGGCAATTTACGTGTTGTGTGAAATGAGTGAGCAGGCGTGGGAGAACAGAATCAAGGTTTATAGGAGGTTCGGTCTATCGGATACTGAGATCCTATTGGCATTTAGATCACATCCTTTCTTTATGAAGTTGTCCGAGGAAAAAATTAGGAGGGGAATGGAGTTTTATGTAAAGGAGATGAGCTGGTCTCCAGCCAATGTTGCCCGATCGCCAATTCTCCTCTTTTACAACATGGAGAGGAGGATCGTACCAAGGTGTCGTGTGATTAAGATGTTGATGGAGAAAGGTTTGGTGAAGAAATATTCTCTTTCGAACCTTTTGGCATTTACTGATCAGCGATTCACGAAAAGGTTTGTGCATAAGTATAATAATGATTTGCCTGAAATTATGGATGTATATCGTTCTGCACAGGTCTTGTAGAACCATGCTACTTGATACATATTTGAATTATAAGCAATGCAAATCATGAGCCATCCAATTTTTATGTATAACAAGTTTTTCAGTCTACGGCAGTTGTGAAGCAACATTCTATGGCCTGAGTTGTTTCAAAGAAGTGGTATAATTGTTATGATTAGCTTTTGTGGAGACTTTTGTTGTTTGGTAACCAATTCTCCTGACCCAGTCACTAGATACACTTTTGGAGGAGGCACCCTTTCTCTAGAAGTTACAGGGGCTTCAGAGGCGTATGTCGTCATTCATAGAATTGCCAACTTGTTCCTATTTCATTATGATACTTCTTCATCTGTGATCTTCACTTTCATTGACTAGACTATCTATGAAATGCTCACGGCATCTCAGTCCATGTTGGTACTTGGTGAGGCTTTTGTCCACATTTTATTGCTCTTTGAACCGCTGAGTTTGGTCCTTTTTGGCTTTTTCCAGTGGTAAGTATTTGACTTTGTTTGAACCTTGATGAAATGTATTTACAGCTCCCTTTACCAGCTTATCACCAAGTGCATGTAGCCAATGTGTATTTTTCCTCCAGTGATAATTTTTAAATTAAATCCATTCATTATATCCAAGTGACTTCAAGTTTGTATTTTGTAGATGCTTAATATCTACTTTCAATGTTCTTTCAACCTCACGTGATGTACTGCTTTGTTGAAATTTGGATATTTTAAGAGTATATTGTTGTTTATGGAACAGTTAGGACAAACAAGCATACTTGGTTATTAGTTGTGTATTTATTTCTATTAGGAATCATTTCAGTATCTGTTCTATAGTTTTCTTCAGGCTATGAAGCCCCTCTAAATTCAAAATTGCATTTGCCTTTTATTTTGATTAATAAAAGATTAGCTTTTTACGTTTATCCAATTCCCAAGGATTGCTGTGAGGTCAACTCTGCCTCTCGATAGCTACTTCCACAAGATGTCATTTTATTTTAGAATGATCACAATGACCGATTGATGAAGTTGTAGCTGTTGCAGACAAAATAAATAAATAAAGGTGTCTCGTTTCTAAATGCTTAATCTTCTAGTTCTAAATGTGGTGGTTCGACAATGGCACTGGCGGGTAACCTCCTTAATGTTCATCGAGGTTGGTCTTTTGCATCAGAGGTGGTGTGTGCATAGGATATTTGCATTCTACCTCTCGTCCACTGTGAGATTCAGCCCAACTTAAAATGAAGGTCAAAAATTAATTTCTACTACGTATTTTTTGGGACCCACAACTTTTCAACCAAACATTTCATTAAATATTATTAAAATTTTCTAAAAATTTGATTTTAATCCGTATCAAACAAGGGCTCAATATTCCACATGGTGATAATATGCATACATGAAACTTTACAAACTTTGAGGGATGTTATGTGATTGACTCTCATGAGACTTGGAAATGAACTCAGTATGCATAATAAAGCTGGTCTCACCTTTATCCCGGATTTGAACTACGTGATCACTTGATATCAGTATTATACGATATTTTATGTATAATGTGAGCTATACAATGCTGTCAGTATTTAACAGAATCTTTGATGAGTTGGCCAAAGGTTGAGAAAGATTCACGGTCTTGAATGGATTATAGCATATTTTTTTATAGTATTCATCAAGCTATAATTATGTTACTGTTTAGATGTCTCATGCGCCTAAAAATTCTAGAAAATCTCGAACTCTTCTCGCCCTCAGTTGATGACTTCAGTGCTTCATTATTTGAGGGGGGATGAGCTTTGATTTTATGATCCTCTTGTTTGCACTCGGATGGAGTCACGGGAGGTGAGCAGAAGTAGTACCAAAGAGAAGTTCATTTAACATCCTTTTCCTCGTTATTTGCTTTCTATGTGGAATCCATGTCTTAAGTAGAATGAGACAATAGAGAACTAACATCCGGATTCTTAAATTGTTTTGCTTTTTCCTATTTTGCATCTTTGATATTATATTTAGGATTCTCCTTGCACATGACATGTTCTGCTGGTTAGCATTTTCAGCAAGGCGCTTGCTTGGATTACATTCTTGCATAAGTACTCCCAAGGTAATGGTCTAAGGGATATTTGAGTTGCCGTTTTCCTTCATCAACCGTTTTAACTCCTGTCATATGGTAGCTCGTATATTTCAATGTCAATTTCTTGCATCATTCGAGGCTGGCATTGTTCCAGATTGCATAGGAATTATTTTACGTAATCATCAAGGTCTTGTGGTGTAAGCAGATTGAACATTGGAGTACTAGTATTTTCACAATGGGTCACCTCATTCCTTTATGGAAATAAATCGACAAGAATTACAGCCTGAAGCAAAGATAAAATCTGGCCGGAAGCTCTGGACAATTCGAAGAGGAATTATGCTAGGTGTACACTTTGGTGTACATCCTCAATGGCATTCTTCCTATGTGAAGGGCATCTATGCAATAATATGGTGTGTTTTCAAAATAAATGGTGTGGATCAGTCACATGGTAGAGTGTAGACTAAAGTGTAAATTAAAGTGTACATATAGTATGGTTGTTCGAAGAGAATAAATTTAGCAACGATAATCTAGTACCCAAGCCTGTTAGATAGACCAAGCCCTTTGCAAAGTGCAATGGCTTTGACTTCTATTGATAATCCGCCTAAGAATCTTAGAGAGAGACGCCACTCGCCATCCCTAGGGGATCTCTAATGACAACTCTCCAATCAGAGGCGGCCTTGAGGGTGACGAGTTGAGCAATTGCGCTGAACCTCAACATTGTAAGGGCACAAAAAACTGTTATATGTGTATATATATGTATAATTATATATTTAAAATATTTTATCAATTTTAAAATTTTATTATTATGTTAAGTTAAAAGGCACAATATATGAAAAAGGAGAAAAAAATTATATTACTCTGATATTTTTTTAATTTAACATATTATTGAATTTTTTTTTTTTTCTAATTTTAGACTATCTTGCTTTTGGAAAAAAATATTTTAAACTATCAATTTTACCGGTCCAATCCCAGATACCAAATTAGCTTAATTAACCAATTACTAATCCTACAAGACAATAAGCAATCCAAAATTAAGCTCCTGTTTTGAAGCAAATTATTTAGACAGAAGAATGAAAATTTTTACCATTAACCATCACATCCAGCTGAATTTGTTGACTTTTCATCTCTTGTGTATGGTCCAGTTGTGTGTCCAACGATTAGAAATTTCATTTTAATGAAGCAAATAATTTACCTCAAACAATGCCTAAAATGATTAAAGTGAAGAGTGAAAAG
>CAIGRN010027349.1:0-20263 GCA_903798345.1 Fraxinus anomala
TTTATTTTGTGTCCCAGTCAGGAATATTAGCAGTAGCTTCGTTGATCATCTTTACAAGAGTGACCTGCAAAACATAACAATGGATAGGGATTAAACAAGGAGAAACTAAAAATCCCTGTATTCAAGGCCTTACAGCATCGAAAGTCGAAGCGATATTGGAGAAAAAATGAAGAGAATCGGAAATTTCTACAGCTACAAAATCCATAACCTAATGAAAAAGAGTATTAGGATCCAAGAAAATTTTACATGTTAATTATACCATATTGATACTTTTCCAGTCTAGATAACAGAGGACAGAGTCACGAATAGATTACAAATCACAGTTTCTTCCAAATGATAGCCAGAAACACTACCCCAGAAGTAATATGGATGAAGAATATGCACACACAATCTGCGATACTGATGCTTACATATATTCACGAAGAAATTGGACAAATGTTGTAATATATAGTACATGGATGTGCACACACATTGTCTGCAGATCTGTCCATCATACTAACCATATCTTTGTAATTAACATACAAAATTCTTGTTGGACTCGAACCCTTTTATTCCTAGGTTTTGATGATTCTAAAAGTTGATCACGGAGAAATTTGTAAGTAATAAATCCAAAGAGTCACTTGGGAGATTCTTACTGCATGTCTGCATCGTGACGAAGTTGAATCAGCATAAATATTCCAGGTACAAGGCAATTAAAAGGAAATCGCTTCTAGTGCCACGTTGTAATGTGAATGCTAAAAACATCCGTAAGTAGTAAGATGATGAAACTTTGTTCTCCGAGTTCTGAAATGTGTATTTGATTTCCTGCTTAAAGAATCCTAGATTCGTGTTAACACTGGCACACACATTCCACGAGCGTCATAAGCTACTAGAGAGTCTGTTAACCCAGCTATGTCCCGTCCTAACTCCACCACAAAGAAAAAAGCATTGTTCTAGGAGAAGAAGGTTGCAAGAGATATCTTAACATTTAGCATATATTTGCACAGAACCTTCACTAACACTGGGAGTTCTTATCACATAGATGAGTGATATTGGAGATAATAATAGCAAGAAAGTGAAAAAAAGATGATAATTCCATTTATCTTTCCGAATTGGTGCAGTAGGCAATTGGTTAACAAATTGAACCTATTCCATCAGTAGACATGCTAAACAAAGGAAGGAAAAAACCATAACCAATCAAGTATGTATAAAGTTAAAGCAGATTAGTAGCAGTCAGTAGCTAGCATCATATTGTAGAGGGGTAGGACCAATTTCGCATAGTCCCTTGGTCTTGAGCAGCATTGAAGTGTCGTTGAAAAAATAAACGATTATAGGCTGATTCCATATTATTCCGGAAGGAAAGATCACTCCTAGAGCTTAGTATACTCGAGATGCCCGAGTTAACACAAAACTTTGGCTTGCAGCCTCGTGGGTGGTGACTGGTGAGTTGGACCCTGACAAAAAACAGAAAGCCCAGATAGATTCTGTAACAAACAATGGCTTACACTATCCTTGAAGTTTGCCGAAAAAAATTTGACGACATGAATTCATCGCGAGTTATGCTCTGATTTATCCCAAGTGACAAACTGTAATCAACTTTGAGGGAATCCCCATAAATTAGGGATCCAATAGTACTAGGCCCAAACACTAGCATAGAAAGTAGAGGCATCTGAAACACTAATATTCCGAACATGAATTATCAAGGCAATGGGAAATGACTCTAGATAAAAAAGCACGAGTTACACAGAACTAGATACATACGTATTTGAACACTACTAGCTTTGTACATATGGTAATACTAAATAGTGTGATGGAGTTATAATCTAATCCAATTGAAATTTAGGAAAAAATTAATTCGATGAAGAAAAGGATCCTCTTTTCAAGAAGCTCAATAAAGTTGGAGATGATATAGTGAATACATTCTAACTCTAACTAATATGAACAGAAGTAATAGACGTGCTTAGGTTTCACAGATTATGAAATGCATTCAAAGATTGAATGCAGGATTCCTGTGGCTCAATGAACGGAATATAAAAAAGAAGAAAAGGTGAAGAACATGGGAAATCAACCTTCTAAGATCTGTTATCACTTGATTTCTTCAAGATGAACAAAATGTTTCCCTTTTATTTTATTTTCTTGTTTTTCTTCCATAAATTAGGACAGAAGAAAGAAATAACCAGATAGAAAAAAGATAAAATGGAAAATGAAGATGCCAAAGAGGAACGTTTAGAAATTTGCTATGTAGGTTAGTTCTGATGTTTAAGAGATGGACCGAATTGGGGAAACGACAATGGGATAATTAGGTCTTTCACAACCAAAAAGAGAAAAAGAAAGAACAATTTGAAGGTAAGTGCAAGTGACATGAACTGTAACACCATACAAATTTGTCTTTATCCCATCCATTTGCTACAAAAGTTGAGGGGTTCAAATGGGGGGACTGCGGGGAAAGGTGTCTGCTTTTGTTTTCCCCCAATTAAAGAGTGGATGGTAGAACTCTCATACCATCTGCCCTCCTACTCTTTCTTTCCACCTAGTTTTTTTCCTGTCAATAGCATAAAATTCTTCTGTGCACATCAGTTAAGCAGTTGGCCCATGCTAAAGGAACAAGATGAAAATGCTCCTAATGTATAGCTTCAAAATTTAAAGATCAGGTAAATATGACTTGACCTGCAATTGGATAAAAATAAACAGAATAAACAAAGAACTGAATTATGAAAAAAAAAAGCAGGAAGGACATAAAATTGTTGTTTCATTATTAAGATAATTGTAATCAAGTACAACACTCTCAGGAACACCAGGAGGGGGCAAGGAGAGATTTCGAGGTGGGGGTCCACGAAGGTATGATCTCTTATCAAATCGCCACTCTCCAAATTTCCCATATGTTAGTTCACCCTGATCATCAACAGCCTCATAAGTTCTCGACAAAACTAGTCCAGATTACAGAGTAAAGTGGAAGTATGCAGTTCTCAATAACTCACAAGAAGAAAATGAAAAAGCAATGTTCTCATTACAACGATGTACAGAAATAAAAACATAAGTTTACCTTCATGTTGTAGTCACATCCATAAGTAAAATGGAGGATAAACTTCTTTCCAGTTTCAGTGTCCCATGGGGGCTAAAAATTGACAATGCAAAATATTAAACATTAGCTTCAGATTACATATTCCATTGAACTGTGAAAACGAGAATGTGCATTGTTTAAAACAGTTCAGATGTAGAACCTGCAACATAAAGTCCTTCCGGAGAATATGCTGCACTCCATGATAAGCAGAGGCCACAGCATAAGCGTACCTTTGTTTGGCAAATAAAAACAGGAAGGTTAGAGAAGCTTTTTACCTATAGTTTCAAGTTTTAACTCATAAGAAATAGAACATTTCAAGATCTACTCACATTTCTAGCACCCATCCAAAAGTATTATCTGTCTCTGGGTCATTTTTCATTTTCAAAGAAACATTCATCCAGGTAGGTGCAATTTTCTCCAGTAAATCCTGAATAAGTCAATTCACAAATGGTTTAAATTTTTTTTTACAGATAAAGAATCAATAAAGCAGAAGTGTAAAGATGATATAATAACATCGTTATCTCAAAATAAATCGTGAATGTAAGGTACATGCAAAAGCATGAATAGATTCACCTTTTTTATTATGACTGGAGAATTGCCAATTGGATCGATATTTGTAACAGGACCCTTCTCCTCAGGGAAATACTTCCTTAAGATTTTTTCATGTTCAGTAGGTTTGATATAGAAGAAGGGGAAAGCAGTAGGATATCCTCCACGAGCCAAATTAGGCAGTGGATTTATGAATATATGATCGGGTTCTCCCATCAATATGTATCTGCAGAAGTAAGCCAAATAATAAAAAAAGGTTTTGATATTTACGGAACTTTAAATGTCACTCATTTCATATCGAATGATAGGAAGCTCACTCTTCTTCAATTGTCGCCTTCTCCAGCCATTGTACAAAAGCCCATGGTCTATTCAGAACAACATAACCCTGGATACAACATATCAAGGAAATAAGGATTTTGCCATTTGTACACTCTTTCTTTTACACCAAGTTTGACATTGCCTTTGTTTTCAAAAAATCCTGGGTGGGAAAACTTTTTTTGTGTTTAAACTGTCAAACTTGGTGTACGCCAAAGTGTAGACCAAGGAGGAAATAAATATTAGATGGATAAAAAACATAGTCCACTATGAACATGTCCACTCCAAGGAAATAAATAATACTAGAAGGCAAATATACAATTAAAAAAGGCATGAAATCATTACTCCCACTGAAGTTTCTGCAGGTTCTGATTTGGCATATGTTTTTAATTAACCATGTATTGTTTTAACATTGTGCAAGTGAATACCATGTGCTAAAGGCATTTAGTTGAACATCCAAGTGAATATAACAGAAGGAAAAAGTGTAGGAACAACGAACTTCTTTAACAAAGAAGGGCAACACCTATTACAAAATCAAGTAATCAACCATATCATTTATGACTGAGTGAAGGAGATAAACTTCTAATTTTTAGAAGTGTATAGAGATTAAGCAATGTCGAGCAAAAGAATGATGTTATAAAGTAATAGAGCACCATAAGAGGGAACAGAAAGAAAGGTGAGAGTAATGATGGATGGCATCTCACCCGATCCAGACCTGGAGGCAGAGGATCAACCACAAATGTAGGGATCTCATCCATCAGGTTGTCGGGACTTCCAGAATGAAGAACCCGAGTGAATTTTCCCATTTCCGATCCAGTCAAGTTCTTCGTCTTCTTATACCAGTAGTACATGATACGGCACTGCCATTTACTGTAAGGAGCATCAGTAGCTGTTAGGGCAACATGGAAAAGTAACCTCTCATTCTTTATCGTTTTGGCATTCTCGGGCATTTCAATCACAGGATCAATGAGATGCTCATTATATCGTTCAGCAGGAATCCATCTCGTAGGATTGACTTTCTTGTAATTCATAATTGTTGTAACTAAGTTGTATGTTAAAACGAAAAAAATAATTGACAAGAGGACCAGAAAAAACTGTTTTGGTCGTCCCATATCTTTATTCTCGATCATATGATAAAATATCATATAACAAAATCAAATCTAGCCAAACTTGAAACCATGCAGCAATCTGCAAAATCAAGATATTCAGTCAGCTTTATGCAAATAAGAGTGTCTATCTGATGAACCAAAACTAATGAATAATGATCAATGAAATCCGGATTTTTTCCAACATCGAGGTAGGGAAAGTCTACAATAAAATTCAGGCTTACATCAATAGCATATGCAAATTTTTTTTCACTTTTGACTACATGAGTAAAGCAATTGATAAGAAGGCATCACCAATCGAAATTCAACGAAAAAAGTGCAAGCTATAACTAGCACTGTACCTACAAATTAATGGCAGCAGAAGTACAATATGGATGAAAGAGTTGATTCTTTCAAAATTGCATTAAATTTGGGAACCCAACCTTTCACAAACCCATCAGTTCTGAAAAATAAAAACAGAACAATTACATTAAAAGTAAAATTTCACACAATTACTGAAATTCTTTGCAGAACACACAAGAAACCTGTTTCTAGAAGTACATTAAAACCCAAAAAAGCACAAGACCTGTAATATATTCTGGCATAAAGTCAACCATTACATTTGAGTCCTTACAAACAGAGCCATTATCAAGAAAAAGAGAAGTCAGTCAACAAACAATGACTGATCAAAATTTCCACAAATATAAGATGATAGGCAAAATTACAATTAAACTGCTCAAAGAAGAAGACGGTTATAATCAGAAATGCACAGAAAAAGAAATGTAGAAGCAGAATTTCACCTTTGATTACGAATGGGTTCCACGGGAAAGAGAGGGAAAAGCGATATAATAAGAAGTGAAGTGAAAGGTGACAAGGAAAAGAAGAAGAATCTGTCAGTGACAGATAGTTAACATATGACAACAAGCCCTCATCAACGTGGATTCATGTTTGTATGGCCATGTCGGAAAATGTATCAGTGAGAGAGAGAGTCAACGCTCTAAATGAAAATTGAGAAAATTCTGGTCATGGAATAGTAGGCCATTGATTGGGTTTGTGTTAAAGTAAAAAACTGAAACAAATGCACTAAACCATAGGGGGGAAGGCATTGACAAAGATAAATGAGGATCTCATTCCATTTATTAAACGTCCAATAGATTAATGAGAAGTTTTTTTATGGTGTAAAAGATACACTACAATCTCGACTCAATTATAAAATTTCAACTCATCTAAATTGTATGATACCATCCTAGAAATTGAGAGGAAAACAAAACTTACTCGATTTAACGGGCATTGCAACTTTCCAGTTCAAATACGAAAAAGAGTTTAAATTTTTGTATATCTCATCTCTATACTAAATTCACAATTTATCGATTAGAAAATAACTCTAAAAAAGTAACCCGATTTGAAAAACATTAAACTTTGAGTTCTAATATAGTAAAAATGTTTAATTTATATATACATATCTACTCAATTCCATAATTGAATTATATCTTACTTTAAGCGTCTATATTTATTTTAATAACTTTTCACACCTCACTAAGTGCTATAGTTTATTTACACTTGAACGAGGCCCAAAGTTACCTTAGTGTTTGTACTAAGAAGAGGTTGGTTAACAAATCAAAATTAGATGTGTTTATTATTCCATTTTTCTAAGAAAATGGGTTTGAGCCTCTTGCCCCACCCCAAAGCTTTTAGAAATGAAAATGACCTACATTATATAGTTGAGACTTGCTCTCACCTAAAACATGTGATTTTTCCTAACTTTATCATCTCTTACCTAAAACACGTGATTTTCTCTTCATTAAATAGAGCTCGCAAAAATCGTACGAGCACTATTAACTTGATACGTAGCATTGATTACTCAGGTCGAACTTGAAGGCATTAATTTTTACTCGCCTAAATTAGATTTTTTCAACTAATGTATAAGAGAATTTTGTTTATGTTTTTCCCGAAAGTCTAAAGAATGCTGCAATTGAGAGGATTTTTCATGTTAATTCCTCTTCTACTTCTAATAAATCAAAAGGCAATCTCTCACACTCGACTAGAGAAGAAAATCGATAAACTCTAAGCCGATGCCACAAATTCCATCCCAAAAACCATATTATTTAATTAATTTTTACTCGCCTAAAATTAGTGTTTTTCAACTGATGCATGACAAGAGTCTCCAAAACAAATCCAAGTGCTTGCTTATGTCATAGGGTCTAAATTGAAGACAAAAAGGTGAGTGTCCAATTAGGACAAGCTCATCCAACTTTGATGGACCAGGAAGCGCTAGTCTGTTATCCTTCCACTGCAAAGAATGGGAGGTTCTCGCTGCTCTGTGAAACCAGCCTGACGCAGTCCCCTCCACTCTAAGAGTCACGCAGCCCATGCTTTCGCTTGAGCTACATGGCCGAATTCTTTGCTTGGAATGGGCAGGCCAGCAGACTGCTAACCATGATCCAGTCAGATAGGCTTGAACAATGTCCAAACACCCTTGGGCCTCCACTTGGATCACAGGCTCGCGTTACCAAACCCGGCGTTCTAAACTTGCTTCTTGCATGCTAATAAAGTGGTTTTATCTATGAATTTTTTCCGATGTGGGATACTGGAGCTTTTGAACCAACATTTTCAAGTCTTAAGTGCAGTACGTATCCTGTGATTAATGCTCTGATTCTTTTCACACGTACATTCGTTCTGATACCATATTGCAACTTGTTTAGGTGGCACCGGGCACGAGAGTTGGGACTTTGCGATCTTGGTCGAGCTTGTTATTGAAGTTAAAACTAGTTTTCGAAATCCTCACCTGGTTTGGAGTTGGCCTCTTTTGCCTTTTCGGGTTTGAGATAGTAAAGGAATTCATTGTTATAACCTTGAAGGTGTGTACTGTATTATGTATATTATAATTGTTAAGTTAGTATTTTCAAATGACCTGGATTCTTGTCTTGAATATCTCTTAGATGCTTAAACACTTTGCATTCATGTTCCTATTGAATTGTATCTAAGAGGAAAAAAATCTTGTCTGCTGAAGAAGTTTCGAAATTCCGTCACCTACACCAAAAGTATTTCGTGCATTCAAGAATTACATCATCTAAAAGTTTTAAGATAATGAATTTCTTTACCCCCTTAATACCGAAGGATTATACTCAATGTGTTGGTTACTCTAAATTTCAGAGATTTGATTCAACAGAATATGGAACAGGTTCCATTTTTATCTAAAAAATGAAAATTGAAATCCAAATATAACCCCAATTCGAAACTAGAAATGATCAAATTTAACAATGGAGATAGAAACTGAGCAACTCTGTGATCTCAGAGGCAGACCATTTGTATTATCCGGCGCAAGATAAAAGCATAAAGCGATGCTAATACAGCATGTAATGCAAACTAAAAGATCAAGGAAACTAACTGTCATTTACATTTCCATTTTTGGCTTTAACTTAACAGCTTAATCTAAAACAATAACTTTAGAGTGAAGCCTCTGCCATTTCAGGTCGCTCATCATCCGAAGAATCCAAGTCTTTTACAGACACATTTGCACAATCAAAAGGCCGACTATTATTCACCCTTCGACTTTTCAGAATGAAGTCTGATTCATTCATCAGAGCAATATACTTCTTTCTCACATTTGCCAGCGGATGTGGCTCTATAGTCAATTTATCTTGATAAGCCTCTTTAAGTATAGCAGTGCAAGTCTTGTTCTTTAGTGACAGATAAAATATGTGAGGATGTCTCTCAAAAGCCTTGTGAACTTTCTGTGGCAAACCTAAATACTTCTTCAGGCAAAAAAGCTTCTTCCTCTCGACAGAATGCTCCACGAATAGACTCAATAACTCGTGAAGCAATGCCACCACTCGTTTCTCAGATAAATCGCTATCCGGCCGTAAACCTGAGAAATCGTCGTATGGAGAAACATATGGAAGCCTCTGAAATTCATCCAACCAATCTTTTATCTTCTGCTTTAACCTCAATCCCTTAGAAGGAAATAGAGGGAATGCAATCGATTCGTTAGCTCCTCCATTATATAAAGATCTCCTCATTGCATTCTTTTGCAGCATAGACAAAATCTTCCCATTGTTATCATCAGAATAACTCTCAGTAACAGCCAATCCTTTCAATCCATCTTCCATTTCTATAATCCTAAAACACTCATAATTACCAAGAAATTCCAAAGGGTCCCTTGAAAATTCCTCAGGTAAGCCTAAATACCATTGCAAGGTGTGAATTACCTTCAAAGGCAGCAATTTTTTGCTGCCAGACATCAATATAAACTTCTTCAATCTCTCCAAAATATCCGCTTTAAATTTTGCATATATCATTTTTTCCTCCTCATCAAGCTCAATGGCTTTGTGGGTCAGCCTAAACCAAGGCAAATTGTATTTTGGACCCTCAAACTCCTCAAAAAACGATGGGTAATTCCTCAAGAACCTTGCAACCTTAATATGTATGTCGAAGTCTGACCCTTTCTTGGAAACAGCAGAAATCGGAATTGAATAATTGTCATGCGGTGACGATGAAGATGATATGAAGAAATTCTTGAGAGAGATGATGGGTTTGAGTTGAAGGGATTTGTGTACGGAATCAATTGAGTCATAATATGAGTCTTTTTTCCATTTCATGTACACATCTACATAGGATTGGATTTGGTTGTATGAGTAGGCTGACGAAGGGTTGTGAAGGAAGGGAAAGATGGGATTTTTTGAGGAGGAGAAGAGGAACCTTTGAAGAGAATTCCTGCTTTCTTTTATTAACATTGGTGAGCGGTCGAGAGTGGTGGTGGTGGAGGGTTTTGCTAGGGGATATGATTTTCTGGACTTATTTTAGGAATAATGGTGACCACTTTTTATTCCTTGTTTCAATTATCAAGTGAATAATACTGTAACTTTACAATGAGATCACCACAGCTTCAGGCGGCGGCGACTGGAAATGAGACGCCACCAATGCCGGGAACTCGATTCCAGTCCACCGTTTCTGTACACAAGCTTCGCCGTTTCAATTTTCTGATTCTTGTCTTCCGATTCGCCGCCTTCTGCTTCTCTCTTGCCGCCGCGATTTTCCTGATGACTAATTCCAAGGGCTCGCATTTACCTCGCTGGCAAGATTTTGAAGCGTACAGGTAGAAGTAAATGTTCCAAATTTGCTCTGGATTTTACGTCCTTTTTGCTGTTTAGGATAGATTTTGATTTACCTGGTGGCTGATCGAAGAATTGTTTGTTTAATCGTAGGTTTGTAGCTGTTGCAAATTCAATTGTGGCATTGTATTCGCTATTGGAAATTGGAGCTTCAATTTGGGAAATTTTGAGAGCAGTGTCCTAGTTCGCTTTGGGCCAGGGCCGGCCCACTTCACTGGTTCAATTTGAGTTTGTGTTTCTTCGACCATACAACTTTCTAACAGGAAAGTATAAGGGAGTGGATTAGGGCTCTCTTTCAATTGAAGGTTGTGTGAATAAAAATGGAATTTAAATGTGTAAAAAATAAGGAGAGGGATAACTTCTCCTCTCTTTAACTTACAATGTTCAAATCCGATCAAATTTACATATTTCCTACTACGTCAGTATAAACAGATAAGAGAGAAAAGCCAACTTCCAGTTATTATACAACATAACATGTAATGCTCCTCAGCAGTGTTCTCTTTTCACATTTTTACATATCTTCCTTGAGCTTGCTGGAGTATGCCTGCAATCCCCCAACATATGTTGCCTCAATAGAAGCAGATCCATCCACGGCAAAGTTATCCCAAGAATCCACGGATAAAATTACAAAATCAGCCATTTTACCAACAGATAGAGATCCAACATCCTCATCGAGGAAGCATGCACGTGCAGCTGAGATGGTATACCTGCCAATGAGACGATGACGGTACATGAGAGCCAATGGACAAGCACTGCAGTTAGTCTAACAGCTGAAAGCATTAAATGATGTTAACACTACAGTTCACAATAATACATGAGAGCTTCTCATTCTTCTTTCCTCCTAGCTTCGTCCCATTCGCAAAAGATAATTCTGCTTTTACGTTTGGCTCCTTGGGTCGAGTATTTAGATGGGATTTTCCCATTCATTTCTTATATTATTTGGCACAGGTAATTCAATAATTTTATACATTCTTTTTCATTTATTAGGGGATGGCATTATACAAGTTCCTTGTACTAATCAATTTTGGAACAATGTGTTACAAGGCTGCCTTTTTTGGTTTTCTTAGCCACTTGGAGGGAAATAAAGATGTTACCTTTTGCACCTGAACATCTTTACTAATTACTATATAAGTTATATCTGTACATATTATTTGCATTTTTATTTAATATTTGTAATTTTTGCTTAAATTTACAACAGCTTATTAGAATGATAAAGATCATCATATTGATATTTGTTCGCAGTCGATCAGTAAATTGGTCCTATTCCTGGGCAAACTCTACTTTCCATTTACACCGTGTATTTATTCTGTAAGCTCAGTCACCTACACTACACTATGAAAACCACTAAGCTAAAGAATATCATTTAGATTGTTTCAAGATTCATGAGCAAATAAGACAGGACCGCCAACATAAATAAATAATCAGAAATAGATGCAGTGCTTACGCATTTAGTGCATCGTTCAGACTAATGCATTCTGATGAAATCCAAGCCTTCTCCCAACCAAGAGGTACTCTTTCCATTGCCGTTCTTATGCTACCCAAGGGATTAATATCTACTACCTGAAGCCAGATAATGCTCAGCCATACATGAGATAAATAGTAACAAATAAATGCATTGATGATTACAGAATATATTGAAGCCCAAATATCAATAAAGATTCATGTCCTTACTGGCCAATCAGAACCAAAAGCCAACTGCACATTGCCAGAAAGCAGTGACTTGAATAAATACGATCCTCTCTGTGCCCTCTCCATCCCAAGTTTTTTTATGGCAGAATCAGCATCATACAATAAATGATCAGGCTGTTATCAAGTAGAATTAAAAGGTGCAATTAAAAAGAAGCTCCTCATAAAAATAAGTAACCAATAGAAACCTTGATATATAGCATTTGGCAAACAGGCTGCAATCACATTTAAAAGAATTACATTTATTTGACTTCAGGCCATACTAAAATCATACAAGAAGAAACCTAAAAGGGAAAGTATCCTATGTTTCTTTTCAATGGTTCATGCCTTTCTTACCATGTTTTTTTTTGGCTTTCGTCCCTTCTAGCTATGTACAAACATAATAAGAAAAAGATGAAGCTTGCATGTTCCTTTCAGTGGTACCAACTTTCTAATATCAGTCATGCTTGAATATGGAGAATCCAAGTATGGGAACCCATTGGTTTTTCCACTAAAGGGTGATAAAGGATCCTTTTTCTTCGTAACAACAGAGAAACTGATGGACGTGTTTGGTGAATTACATTTAGAGTCCACTCATACAAATTTCTCTTCAACTAAATTAAATGATTTATTCACATCATCAACAATTGCCAAGCTTTCTCATTTTGTGGAACTTGATAATCGTATGATAACTCAGATTATTCTTTAAGGCATGACTTTAAAGTTGTACAAAACTGATCTGTTACAAAGTTGAATGAAAATGTTAGTAATGGAGGAAAAGATGAGTACAACGAGACAACCTTTTATAACATATCGGCATATATCAATTTGCCTCAAATGTTCAAAGGCAATCCAGGATAACTGTATAAGAACAAATATACCTGAACTGAAGCAATAACTTCTTGTTCACCAAATCGGGCCACTGTCCCAGGAGCCAAATGCTGAGCATGTTCAATCTACAAATCTCATAGCAGTCATTATAAGCAACACTTCTGAAAATTTTATTGGTAAAGAAAAAAAGTGCTGGAATACGTCGAGCACAAGGAAACTTGAGAATCGATTGATGAACCTCTTAGACTCATAGCTGTCGAATTTACCCTAAATCTTCGGTCCCTTATTCCATTCTTAGATGCCACTAATTTGAACATGTCCAAGATTAAGTCATTGGCCCTGTCACCTATGGCATGAACCGCAATCTGGAAGAAAATAAAAATGACATCAATAAAAGAATGCAAAACCACGCGGAATGAGAAGAAGAGGATGTGATCTGTGTAGCAAGAAACAAAGAACCTGAAGGCCAGATTTATCCGAAGAGACTGTCATGTTGTACAAACCATCCATATCTGCCACTTGCAGGCCATAATTCTGCACTTCATCAACATATGGCTACAGAAACATGGAAACTCTCAGTACTATTAACTAATTCTAATATCTTCTCACCCTATAATGTTAAAACAGGAGGGAAAAGAAGAAATCATTAGACCAAGAAGCATCTAACTACCATTTTGTGTAGGTCTAAATGCAGAACCTACCCAGAAAAAATAAGTAAAAAAATTCTAGATACATTAGGCTTTCATAATCATAAATGAAAAGAATCTTAGCCCTTGTTTGCCTCTTGTTTATAATCTACTTACAATCAGTCAAATCACTTTTTATCCACATTTCATAGGACCCACAAGTAGTACCCACTTATCCACCACTCATTTCAATTTATTTATAATTTGAATGGATTATAAACAACTCCCAAACATGCTTTTATTCTCACCTCATATAACAATGCACTGCTAGATCCCAAGGATCCATCAGCAAAAGATTTCATGCCACCTAAGTAAATCCATTGACTCAGCTTACGACCTGCTTCATTTATAAGTTCCTAAGAAAGAAAAAAAAATCTCAATGAGGATTAATAATTAACAAAATGCATAAAAACCATACCCAAAATGAATGGTGTTTGATAGGAATATATGTATTAGAATCCTCTCAAGTTCATGACTATTCGTGCATAGGGTCAATACGGAGACAGAAGTACAAGAGAAACATCCTTGTATGCATTTTCCAATTATGATAAATAAGCAGGCATGCAGCTATGTGCTCAGTTGCATACTAAGGAAAGGAAATTAACTATCGAAGAAAGTTAATCAATCACTTAAAGTACATATAGGCGTGCCCATGTCTCCATAGGAAAAAATAAGCAAACTCTGATCTTCATGTTCCCGGATGAATCAGCCCATCTGTAGACATCTGAAAATATAAAAGAAAACAGACTAAAGAGACGAAGAAAAACATGTATGCAAAAACGTTGCATGTTAGTTTACTGTTCTTAAAATTTTCTGCTTTGCCTTCAAATCACAAAACCCTGTTCATCGCATTTCCTTGTGCATTATAAGCACCATTTAGTTCCTTTTAAATGCTCGGTCAGAATCTTAACAAAAGGTCGTCCTTTTGATGTTTTCAGTTCGATGATGACTTCCTAAATTAGACATTATTTAATATTAAGAGTCAAGACAGCACCACATTTTTATCCAAAGACGAATCCTTTAGAACTTGTTATAAAAACCTGACAAATCTTCCCATGAGAGCTCTGTTGATACACCAGGAAAATATCTCCCAAAATCAACCACGGTTGTCACACCTCTCATTAAGGCATGATTGCTGGCTCTCAATAGAGCTTCCCTCCTCTCCTCTGCTGAGACCTCTGGAATGCAGGAGAGGACAAGCTTCATTGCAGAGTCAATCAGCAAACCAGTAGGTTCTGCATGTGATGTCAAGGCAACATGATATCAATCCAAACTTATTTCTCAACTTTTTAGATGGATTAATGGAAGTTCCATAGATCAGAAAGGGGAGTATATAGAATTGAAAAGAACCTGAACATATTATGAATAAATATAATCAGAAGTACTTCCATGATTTTACCTTTGGCAATAAAACTAGAGATGAGATGTTTCTCTAAAGATTTGTGTTTGAAGAAGGCTACATCTCATGAAAAAATTTCGTCGATCTTATTGGAGGAAAAGAACTTTTGATATATTTCAAATTTAACAATCATAAAAAGAGTTCTATTCAATGATTTTTCCAATCTGATATCCACAATTGACACTAAATGTGTATCAACATTTACAACTTGCTAAATCATTGTATATAGTCTATGCAAGAAAGCCCAATCACTATTAGTTGAAAAGTTAACTAAATAAACTTGCTGCATCAGAAGCAGAGTGCCTTGCATGCGTGTTAATCTACTACATTTAGAGCCCGTTTGGTAGAGATTAAAATCGGATTAAAATTGAAAAACTAGCCGTTATTGTTGATTTTTATTAGACGAGTGGGACCCAATAACGACTATATTTTCAATTTTAATTAGCTTTTAATCTCTATCAAACGGGCTCTTACTTCTAATGAACCATTCTGACTCCTTATGAAAACTTATCCTTATGTAGTTACCATATCGTTCAGACAGAAGTCAAAGTTCTCAAATCAGCTTACCTATATGGAGTATGATCATTTCATGGCTTTCTCATGGACATGCTACGCAGTAAATGAAGGGATTGTTTCCAATGGTCTTTGTTTTTATATATACCAGAAAATTTCAGAAGAGATCATTTATGGCACCAGACAAATTTCTTTTTCTAGCTTATAAAATTGACAATTGGATAGATCTAAATCATGGCTCAACCTTGAGCTAGTCTTGCTCAAGTCTGTTTGAAGGAATAAATTTGTGTATATTTGACAAGAAGAAAGAGTAAAAACGACACCAATATGCTAGTTGCTTGTTGTGTAAACATAATTAAAATTTTGTTTCTACAGCCGTGTAATATATTGTAGCTGGATCCAAGTGTAAGGGGACCAAACGCCCAATTTCTTACGGTTGTCACGATAAGGCTAGTGAAAAAGATAACTTCTATATAATATGAAAATGGTGTGAAACACAGTTCTAGTAGCTAAAAACGTTTACTTGACAGAAGGTCAAATTCTCCTTAAAAATAAACCAACTTGGTATAGAAGATGACATTTGACAATACCTCCATTGCCATTTCTCATTACAGCTCCACCACCTGGATCCCCTGTGCTATTAGAAATTCCAGCAATTTTTAGAGCCATAGAGTTTGCCAAGCCCATGTGGCCATCCATCCTTGTCAGCCAAACCTGCACGCAAAGTTTTAAAATAAATAGCATACCACTCCAAGATTAAAGAAAGTGTACAATGAACTCCTTCTTACAGGATTGTAAGGAGAGATATCATCAATCCAAGAGGCCATTGGCAACTCTCCTCCCCATAGATCATTGTTCCAACCACCCCCCAGTAACCAAGAGCCGTGTCTCATATCTACGAATTCCAACCAAACCCATGATTATAGTGCTATAGATAGTACACACAGCATACGTTTTTTTCAACAATAACGATTACAAATTTTCATTAAGTTGTCGCATGCTCAATTAACCAACAACATGAAAAAGTGCTTAACGAAAATAAAATGGTGAAGCAATTGCATAAAAATGGTGGAATTCTCCAATCTTCATGGAGTAAAAAAGAGGTAGTAGAAAAAGCAGCAACAAAAATAAAAATAAATAAATAAATAGTGAGAATGGTAGCCAAAGTACGATAAATAAAATTGGTTATAAGGATTAAAATTGTGATGTTGATTTAATTAGCATATAATATGCATGGAAACGTGAGACTTACTTGATAATGCCTCTTTGACCTTGTTCACAAAGTGTTCTCTTTTATCTACACCACGGAGTTGCACTTGTGCCATCTGTTTCCATTTTCTAAATCAGTCCAGCATATTTATTATAATTAAAAAAAACACAACAAAGTAATTTTTTGCAATACTATCATTATTCACGGTGAACCTTCAATATTTAAAGTGATGACAAACATTGTCAGTTCAAATTCTTAATGAAAAGAGAGAGAGTTTTGAAATTACTCAAACTTCCTATCATTGAAAATTCTTGTGCAAACAGTCAATGACCCAAAAAAGTTCTCCTTTCATGACCACATTCTATTTGCAACTAAATGTCAAAAATACGCGTTTCACAACTTTTTCTGTCTAAATTATGTGTTAATAAAAACAATATAAGCAATTGTTTATTGAGTATGAGAGAGTTGAAATGTCCTCACTGTCGAACTTTTCACTTTTAGTCCATTCTACAATTTCTAAATGCTCAGACCAAGCAACTCTTTTCTTTATCCTTGCTAAATACTCATCTCCTCTAGAACTTTCCAGTTAAAACAATAAATTTCTGAAAATAAGCATAACTGAATTTCAGATGTACAAATGAACATGACCACAAACAGTTGTGTCAATATAAAATTAAAAATTAAAAAAAAAAATTCTTCACAGTAAATTTTTTAAGTTTGGCTGAGATACTCAAATAAATAGAGTAATAAAAAGTATTTGTACGATATCTACTAGACCAAAATATATATCAAATTATCAACTCAAACTGAAAAAGATACAAAGGAATAATGTTGAAAGAGCAAAAGAATTATTTTCGTAGTTTAGTTTGATTAAAGAACTAAAAGAATGCTTTCGCCAACAACCTCTTCTTGATCAAAATGTATGAACTATGAAGCAAAGATTGTATTATCAATCTAGGAACAGAAAAAAGAACACAATTGAAATATTATAGCAAGAACCTGCAATCCTCCAAAAATTAAGTGAACGTGTGAGTCAATAAATCCAGGAACCACAACCTTCCGCTCTAGATTCAATGTTTTAATAGCAAATCCTGCCAAGTCCTGCAATGACATGCATCCATATATAAGCAAACAATGACAAAAAGAGATTATGGTTTTTTTAATCAGTTTAGATTTTAAAAAACAAAAAAAGAAAGTGTCTGACTGCATAACAATCCCTATTTCTCTTTCCCCCTAAAACTGTTNAAAGTGTCTGACTGCATAACAATCCCTATTTCTCTTTCCCCCTAAAACTGTTTGATTATGTCGTCATTTAAGAGAAAAACATAATAAATTAGAACAAAATTTGCTTCTTTATGGGAAAAGTAATAGCAAAGGTATGTAAAACATGTATGATCCAAAAGGAGAATAAAATGATATTCATTATGTGACAGCATGAAAAGAAAACATCGTCCATCTCCAAAATGTTGATTATTAGATTTCATTTATCTTCTACATTTTGTTCTTCAGAGGCCCACAATCAGTACTATAAAGCATAATTGGTGAATTAACTATTTAGTAAAACTTGCCTTTTAACTATATAGTGTCTATCGATTATGACGAATTCCTACTTGATTTGTCATATAAATGACATCCTCTCTTACATGCTTCATTATTAATAATCAAACCTTTAATATGTAAACAATCGCTCATTAGACAACATGATCATCTATATATACTCTTACTCCACTATCGCCTTTATTTCTACTATGACTAAAAAGATGTTTTATATGTTCCAAGTTAATTTTACTTTCCCTAAAACTTTAATTCAAAGATACTCTCCTAATTTAAGATGTCTTTCACTCAATTAGCTTTCTTGAAGCCTCTAGCTTCATTCTCAGTTTGCCTATATATCTTTTAATAAACAACATTCTCTCATCTGTTTCCAGGATAACCATACAACTTCTCGAAAAATTTCGACTCAGCTCACGAATCACTTCACATTTTTATATTTTAGTAAATTTATCGACCTCTGCTATGTAACTAGACTCTCACAAAGAATTAGCTTATGATACTTGCCTATAGAATCTAAAAGTTCAACCAAAAAAATTCAAAATGCGATTACTTGTAAGAGTGAAACTGAATGAAAATCAAGTTCAACGGGGGAATAAACAAAAGACCTGCATGGAGGAATAGTTGCCAATTCTGAGAATCCGACCATTGCGAATTGCCATGGAGTCAGCAAAGGGAAGAGTGACGTTACCGGTATATATAGTCCCGTTTGTCACCAACAAATCTGCCACTACACCATGCGAAAAAAATTCTGCAAAACCCAAAATCAATGCAAGAAAAACTCAGATAACATTACAAATTTCTACCATCATCAATACATATTTACATTATATATATCCGTAAAAACCAAAAATTCAATACAATTTTAACAAGTCACTATAATTCTCTTCGGTAGCACAGCGAGGCGGTGGGTAAGTACGTTGTGCTAAAGGAGATTGTGCCGGCCAAACACAAACTTAATTACAATTCACTGAGATTTGATTTTGATAATGATTATGATTATGATTACTTACGAGGAAGTGCGAAGTTGGGAAAGAATTTGTCAAGTGGAGAAAATGAAGCTATGGCGACTAAGGCCACCACTGTGGCTGAAACTGCGATCCACATCTTGTTCGTTGAAATCGGGAATCTTCTCACAGGCGGGGGGTACAGGAATATACTCTTTGATGCACTGTAAATTTTTAATGTTGGAAAAAGTGAGGATTAATTACAGCAATTGACACCAAACTATGAACTGCTTCACTATCCCCGCCAAACTTAAAGAATAGTGTCAATTGAATAATATTATTTATCAGTGACGATAAAATATATGGTAGTTTAAGTGGAAAAATGGAATTAAATAGTTCAACTTTTATGAGATGGAGGAGAGAAAAAAATGTGAGATTATGAGTTATCACATCACGAATATTTTATTATTATAATAATAAATAACATTACTTATTTCAATCATACCACCATGATAGAAGAACCATTACACAAAATGAATTCCGACCCTTCGTTGCAATTTTATATTTTATTTCATTTAGAATTTGTTTGCTACATGCACCAAACCAATTTAATATTTTATTTAGAATAAAAAAATTGAATTAAAATGGTAATGAAATTTTGAAATATTTCCAAATAAAAAAGCATAGAGCTAATAAAACCTATATTTAAAAAATGTTTATTAGCACAAAACGTCTATATGTTTGGTCTTTAGTGTACAAAACATCATTACGTTTCAAATTTTTGCATTTTCACTCATGTTTCCACGTTTCATCGTCAAAATCATCATTTTCATCTATTTTTTTCAATTAAAAGCTGTAAAATGACGAAAACGCTTCCTATTTAAATAAAACAAAAAATAAAAAATTAGAATCATAGTCCAAAAATTTCAAAATATTACAAATGAGTCCCCAATATATAATTAAAAATCAAACATACGCCGAAAACTTAGAGCAACCACCACTTTTGAAAGTTAAAAACTCTGGCCAACCACCTCCCAAACCTCGAGAACTCCATACCATTGGACAATTCCCAATCCCATCTACACATACCACCCAGTCACCAGCCCTAACGTCACCATATTTGGTGGAATCGATGGCCAAAATCTTCCTCGCACGCACTTACTGTCCATGTTCGATCTGTCATATGAAGGCTGAATTGTTGAAGACCCATAGGTGGAATTGCTGCGTCGTGATCAGATGATGCCAGAATGGGTGGTCCGCGAACATGGGTCCCACCACCTCGTCGAAAATCGCGACTGAAAGTTGCGTTTTCACTTGATTCGAAAAATGGGGTTGTAAATTTTGATTGTGTGGATTTGTTG
>CAIGRN010027353.1:0-10481 GCA_903798345.1 Fraxinus anomala
AAGGAGCCAAATGAATTAGTGGCATTCAAATAAGATGGGATTAGCATGCAAACCTCTAACTTCATTGATTTTTTTATTAAAGTCGATGAGAAAATTGAAGTATTCTTAGTTGAGTTTTCAAATTGGGTAATTTAAACAAGTCTTACCGTATTCAAAAGAGTAAAGTATGATTTCGGAGGATGTGTGAAATATGGAACAAAGTCAAATTGACCAAACTAAGCAGGACTTTCAAAATCATATTCAAAGTGCCATGAAGCACTTGTGCAAAAGTCTAGTTAAAGACTTTAAATTAAGCTTTTATTGGGAGGTAACCCAATTTCTTACCCTTTTATTTATTTATTTTTTTGTATTTGCATCGCATATAGTCTATTAAGATGCATTAATCTTATGCATGTAAAAACTTATGGCTTTTTTCTATTAATGTGCAAAACTATGACGCTTAATTCATTAGTTTTATACATATTAAAAGAAAATTATATATTTTAGTAAAAAAAACAATAGAAAATACATGCGGCGGATTTTTCAAGGCTCTAGGGATGTAATAAAATAAAATAAAAAACTAGTTATCATAACACATTATAAATTTTCCTTTTTTTTTTGTTTTTATATTTCTTTTCTTCTTTTAAAGGTATAGAGATATCGAACGGGAGGAAGCCTATTTGTTTTCTTCTTTTAAAGGACAATATCTTTATAAAACTTATAAAACTATTTATATTTGTTTTAAAGGACACATTATAAAACTATTTATATTTGTTTTCTTCTTTTAAAGGACAATATCTTTAAGTTTGGGGGTAGGAAAAAAATAAAACTTTTAGTTTTATTATTTTGTGTGATTGTGTGTTTCTATTTCTTTATTATATATATAAAAAAAATAAAAATTGAAAAAAATCGAAAAAAATTTAAAAATTTCAAAAAGATTTTCTTATTTATGGTGTGCTTGTGTGCTTTAGATAGCCTTGATAGCGAATATATTTGGAATTATGTATTAATTTATAAATTGTAGATATGTTAGATCAATTGATTCTTATCCATGTAAAAATTGATATTATTTGCATACATGAATTAAGTTTAGCATCATAAAGTAATGCGTTAATCCATATACTTGATAAGTTGAAAAAGTAGAATTTAGACGTTAAATCCAAAAATTACTACAATATTCATTTTCGACTAAATTCAGATTAGTATGGATATGATTTTACTATTGTAAGGAGATATAGATATGAATGGGGATTCCATATGAGTAAATTCTTGTGTGAATTTTCTAAAGTCAATATGATGAAAATTAGGTGAAAACCTTAAATTAGGGGTCAATTTTTGAGAATGAGTGTTTAATGAGAGGCATTACACTAATCATTGCAAAAAAAGATTGGAAAAAAAGAAAATAGAGGAAAAAGCTATTTCAATATGAAGCGTTTCTTTGTAACTTTTATAACTCGAGTGATTAAGTATACAAAGGTATTTAAAAGCCTGGTGCCTTATGATCAGCTGACTTGGGAGCCATCGGCCTAAATCTTACTACAAGAGTCATTTAGAAAATTTAATGAAAAGAAGTCTACACATAAGATAAGAAAATATAATAATTATGTATTTATGTACTGCATGCTTTGATTAAGTCTCAAACAATTATTTGAGAAAGTTGGATCTTTGATGAGGAATTATTTGCCTAGTTGACTCTTGGATGTTGAAATTATCAAAATTTGGAGAATCCTTATTTATTGAAGTATCGACTTGCAATTAGTGAGATTAATCTAAACTAAAGAGGGTGATGAGTTGGCATAAAAATTTAGCTTTAGATCACGCACTGGGAAAAGAGTAATAAGTTTGGGGGTGTGTGAATTATCTGAGTGATGAAAGTAAAAATTTGACCATCGATGGTCGAGCATACAACTCGTGAATTTACAGTATTTTACTCAATTCTTCGCATATACACATCAGTTTTGAATTGAAAAAATAATATTGATGTTGGTAATGCGACCTTGAAGATGTTTATAGATTTAACATAATGATTTCAATCCTGAGACAAAATGGCAGGTTATTTAACCAAAACATTTTTTATGTTTATGTGTTAAGTTGGGTTATGATTTTGTTTGAGGATAAACAAATGTTTAAGTTTGTGGCTATTGGATAAGTATATTTTATATACTTATTTGGACCTAAAAATATAGAAATGTAATAATTTTCTTGAACAATTGTAGCCTGATTTATTTTATATTTCATTTATTTGGTGAAACTCGATGAAAAGAAGTGGAATTGAAAGAAATGAGCGAAAAAGAGCAAGATCTAAAGTTTGGGGACTAAAGTGTTAATACTCAAAATTCAAGTCGAACCTTACGATGAAGATCCAAGAATGTTAGGGGTCAATTAAATGCAACTAGAAGTAAAAAAGTAGTGAAATATGATCAAAATATTTTCTTAAATCAATTTTTAACCGCACAAGTAAATGTTCGAATTGGAAAAAAGCTATCTCTAGCAAAGTTGTATCCATTCGAGTTATCTTTCCAACGCGTTTTAAATCGTCTCAATCGAATATTGAAAGATAAAGTTATGACAAAATACTGAAAAATGTGCAAGTACCAAGTGTTGCCTTGACTCCCCCAATCTCGAGAATAAAGGGCAGATTCGCGGCGTCGCGGCACCACTACATGGCGCATAGGTACTGCTCATTACCAAATAGGGGTTTTAAGTGCAATTCATCTTTTTAAAAACCCAATTCAGCTAAAACTTTTACTAGACTTGAAGAAGGCATAAATACCACTCTAGAGAAAACAATTTGGGGAGAAAGAAAAACGCTTAATCATCAATATCAAAGAGCAAAAGCTATAATTTGAAGACTTTTAAGGTTGAAGAAGATTCTTGGTTCAAGATCCAATTCTTTTCATGATCAAAATTTCAAAACCCGGTTATGTACTCTATACATTTTGTTTTTCTTTTATTATTATGAGTAGTTAAATTCATAGTTAAGATGAACAACGTAATCTATGTGTGACCTTTTATTTATTTTATTCAAGATTCTAGTTTTTAAATGCATATATGTTGATTTTATTCATAAATTTAATGCTTTGAATTCATTGATCAATTATTTAATGATTTTGTGAATCTATTACGATTCGAGATGTGTGTTTTAAATTTAGACCATATAGTAAAATTCAGTAATTTAGTATAAAACGTAAAGATACTTATGTTAGTTAATGCGGTCGTTACATGGATTCTTAGAACATAACCGTGTTTAACTAAGATTGATTCACATAGAGACATGTAATTGAATTAGTTAAATAGACCCTAATGAGAATTCGAGAGGATTAAATTGAATACTTCAGAAGAATTTGACTGAACAATACAATAGTAATGAATCTTGATTGGCGAATTAAATGGGATCCATAGGCAAAATTGTAAGTCCTAGTAGATCTTTTCATTTGGAATCCTTTTTGGAATTTTTGCTAAGTGTGGCAACACATGCAAATTAACTTGAGTTTGAAATCTCCTCTAGAATTTCGTTATGGAATTTTTGCTAAATTTTGCAGCGCATGCCACTTAGCTTGATCTACATATCTTCTTTTTTGGCATTTTCTTTTCCAACTAAATAGCTATTGTGACAAAGATTGCTTTTACATTGGGTAATACAAGCATTTAAAAGGGTTTTTGCTTTCTTTTGCCTTTACTGGTAATATTTCTGAAGATGTTCTACTTTTCAAGGATATGTAGGATGGGTTTTTCTTTTATATCTTCCAACTCATATCATTTTCATAGGATCTTGATTATTTTGTTAGGAGTTTCCAATTTAGCTCTAGTGCTCTTGAGTTGGGTTTCTTGCTAACAATGAATATTCTTTATAATATGAAGTCCTTGTCCTTGAACTTTCTCTTACACATTTTTCGATTGTAGTATTAGGCACTTCTTTGTTTTTATATGGCCACCCTTGAAGTATTTCTTTGTTTCAATCATTGTTGAAATGTAAATTTCGAAATGAGGGACTCCCATTTATTGGGGAATCACAAGTTTGATCCTAAAGGTCAAAGAGAACAACATTTCTCCAGTACTAGATCAGAAGGTGGTGAGGTAAGACCAAAGTACACTAAAAAGATCATCCACCCATGCACTTTTAGTTTGTCAAGGTGAGCTTTTAGTGTATGTTTGATTGCCTTGACTTAACCGTTCATTTGGGGATGGTTTGGAGTGGAGAAGTACTTCTTGATCATTAGTTCTTCAAAGAAGGACTTTTTGCCTTAGGTTGTCAAACAACTTGCCATTGACCGAGACAACTGAGTGCAAGATACAGAACTTACAAATAATGGACTTTCAGAAAAAATCAATGGCTTTTTACTCTTTCATCTTCGCTAGAGGCTTAGTCTGGCATATTTGGAGAAGCAGTCCACTACGGTTATTGCAAACTTAGTGTTGTCCTTTTGAGTAGGCATCAATTTGTTCAAGTTAATTTTTCATTTGGTGAAAGGCCAGTAGCTTATAAATGAAGTTAGCTTTTCTGGTGAAGTTTGGTTTATTTGGGCAAGTCTTTGAATTTTGTCATATCATTTTAAGAATTCTAAGGCATCCTTCTTGAGGGTTAGCCAGAATTATCATTGTCTCAAAATCTTGTGGCCTAATGAGTATCCCCTAATGTGTTTGTTCCATACCTCTCATGTATTTCCTAGAGTGCATAATGTGTTTCTTTTTCATCCATGTACCTTAACAATGGGACTAACCCCTTTCGTAGAAGACACCACCTACTAATGTGTATTTGGTTGACCCGAATCTCAATTTTTGGGCATCAATTGGGTTGTTTGGCGTCCTTTCATCATTAAAAGAATAACAATCTCATCCGTTCAGGCCAGTTTGGGTCTACTATCATCGTGATACTTCTATAGTCCTCAATTGTCGCTTGCTTTATTCTTTCCCAACTGGTAACTGTCAAGTTTTTTAAGTCTTCGTTGGTTGCCATTTGAGCCAAAGCACCTATATTGTTGATCTATGATCTAGGGACCTATTTTACTTCAATTGCTTAGAAATTGTCGAAGTCCTTACAAAGCATTTGTAGATAATATGTAATTATATCTTCTTTAGTTTGGAATGACTCATTTATTTAGTTGGCAATAAGTTGGGAATCATAGGGCACAACTACCTTGGCTATCTTTATTTGCTTGGTCATTCTTACTTTGGCTATGAGGGTCTTGTATCATGCTTTATTATAGAAAGCTTTGAAGTTAAAACTTAACGCGTGACTAAATGGTGAAGATCCATGGTCACTAGTAGATCCCCACCCCAGACCGAGCTCCGAGAACCCATCTATAACTAGTTCCTAAGGGACGCTTTCATGCTATTCAACTTCACTAGCTTCTAGGTTAAATTTTGCTACGAAATCGACCAAATCTTAGCTTTTAATAGCTATTCATTGCTTGTAGTGGATCTTGATTTATCCTAGTTCTATTGTCAATTTCATAACTCATCCTAAAGTGTTAAAATTTTGTAGGACTTATCTCAATGTAATTGGTTATGACCTTGATGGGGTGCTCTAGAAAGTAGGGTTCGTATTTTTCTCGAGACATGATCAAGGTGAAGGCCAACTTTTCCATTTATGTAGCTCGATCTCATGGAGGGATATTATATTCCATCCTTGCCACAAGTGAATACAACACTAATGGCATGCTTAGAGACTACCAAGTACAAAGAAATATCTCCTCGTCTATTGTGCTTAGATAAAAGCGGCAATTGAGCAAGCTATTCCTTAAACCCTTCAAAGGCTTGCCTGTCCATTCGAATTTCCTCCCTCCTTGAAGTATATTAAAAAGAGGTCTACATCGGTTTTTTGTCTTTGAGATAAAATATTTGAAGACAGTTATCTGCCCTGCTAGGCATTACACTTCTTTAGGTTTAGTTGCAGCTCTTATATCCATGATTGTTCGGAACTTCTTGAGGTTGGCTTCAATCCCTTGTTGATTAACTATGAATCCTAAGAATTTGTCAAAATCATTTGAGCTTTATTTTGTATTTTTTTTAGTATTCCGAACATTTCGACTAGATGTTGGATATGGTCTTCCGTTCTTACACTTTTCATGAACAGATAATCGATGTAGACATCTTTTGCCCTTCAACTCTAATATTATCTTATATTATAGAACAACAATATCCTCTGCTGCTGCCGTTGAAGGAATAAGGGCTACTATTGATGAAAATGCTATATAAGAAGTTATTGTCTCTTTACCCGCATTGCATTCTTTAGCCTAAAGAGCATCACTTTTTAGTAGTACATCCCTCGATCATTGATTAACTAGGTATTTTCTTGGTCATCTTCGTGCACCGACATTTGATTATAGCTGGAATAGGCATCCATGAAGCTAAATATCATGTGAACCATCGTGGTGTCTACCATCTTATCTATTCGTGAGAGAGAGGAGTTATCCTTAAGGCAAGCTTTGTTGAAGTTGGTGAAATCTATACAAATCCTCTAATTTCCATTTATTTTCTTTACCAAGATAAGGTTGGCAACCCATTTTGGATAGCTTCCTGGATGAACCCATTGTTTAAGAGTTTATCTACCTCTTTATGTAGGGCTTCATATCTGTTGGGGGCTCAAGGGACATCTTCTCTGCTGCTTAGGTCAAACTTTCTGGTAGACTTTAATCCTATGGTAGGCCATGTTGGGAAAACTTGTTACCGTCATAATGATAATTCATGTTGGCTCACCAAGAATTTGTAAGCCGAAGCGGGAGTGTATCTGAATTAGACATGATTAATGCAAATGAGTAAATCATGCTATTTTAGTCTTCCAGATTAACACATTGTTTCTTTATTTCTCTTTGATGATGTGAGTCAGAACTGAATGAACAATCAACCGTGTGATTTGGGGACCATAACAGTATATATGCATGTTAACCTAATTCGACCTATCATGAAATTAGGAACGGGTCTAGTCTACACATAAAGGCTCACACTTTAATTGGATGCTTCAAATCCCAAAATACCTAAACCTTATTAGATCACTTTAATTGGACTTGACCAAAATTCATAGCCTTTAATTTAATACAAAATAATTTACATATAAACCCACATGATCGATTAAAAATCCTTACAATCTCCCAGATGAGCTATATGTGCTATCTTATAATCGTGTATTAAACATAACCTTATGAGTACTCAAAATTTTTCTATCATTACCTAATGTATCCCCAAACAATCCAGTCCATCAATTATATCAATATAGGATCAAAGTGGCTTTCACTTCTTATATCATAACTAAACTCATCAATGGTCATGTATATCGATATAATTGAATGACGTCGATCAAACATGGATGTGTAGCATAGAAATTACATGTGATGTGATCTTAACATGTCTATTTTCAACTCGTCCATCTTAATACCGAAACCTTATTAGATCACTTTAAGTGAGCTTAACCAAAATTGATAGCTTTTTAATTTAATATACAATAATTCACATATAAGTCCACATGACCGATTAAAAATCCTTATAGGTGACCTTTGGATTTATCCCCTCCATGTCTTGGTAAATCTATGAAAACACGTCCCAATTATTTATCAAAAAATACTCGAGCTTAGAATGGAGTAGCTGTCGGAGTTCAAACCCTATGCGAAGTTCCTTCGAGGAATGTTCTAAACTATCGTATTTTGTCAAATTCTTCAGTGATAGAGACGTGTTGATAGTAGTACGAACTGTAGGGCGAGATAGATGATGATCAGACTCAAAGGGCTAGGGTTTTTGTTCTTCGCTTTCACTTTTGAGGTCGGGTCGGGTTAGATCGATCAATTTGGTTGGTTATTCATTTTTTGCCTAGCACTAGGAGATGGGTTGAGATGTGAAAATTTCCAACAAGCAAACCCAAAACCATTGTGAAAGTTTAAAGAGTTCATCAATGGAGAAATAAATGAATAGACCACCATGAAACACTGTCGTGTCGCTTATAACAATTGTATATGATTATTTTGTGATTCTATGTTCTAAATGATCTAAGCTCTGGATTGATATGTCCACGACTTCGACGAATGTTCTTGGAGGTAGAGCCGATAATGGCAGGCCACCCTCCATCGCCACAGCAAACAAATCCCAAGCATATTGAGAATAACGACTTCTCCTAATTTTCCTGACTTAGAAATAAGATCATCACTCCATCGAACAATGGCTTGCAACCCAGAGAGAATAATTTTTATTTTTGAAACCTGCTAGTGAAATGCAGCCTGGCGACCTGACTTCGGACACGCATAACTTTTGATCCTCAACTCGAATTAAGATTTATAAGTTGAGTTGAACTTCAAATTTAATTATCTTTCCAATAGTATATCACTTTCCTTGAGGATATTTTTTGATCCAAACATCGTGATCTAATTTCCCCAAATGCTTCGCTAGAAGTTTCTTCATTTCATCTTCTTTCCAATTTCGGCCTTCAGGATTTGATTCTTTGCTCATTTTACCATCATTCTTCATGCTTTTATTATCAAAATGGCTCCAATTAGGGATGTACTTATATAGGACAAAAAAAGGTGGAAAATAATTCTAAGGTACTTGGATTGATAACAAAATGTCTTTGTTAGGTATTTAATGTAATTGATAATTCTGCAAACAAAAAGGACTAAAGTGAATGTGTTGTAAAAATTTAAGGAGTAATGTGCAATTAGGGTAAGGTGTGATATTTTAAGTCTAGGGTTCGAGAATGGAAAAGAAGGAAAAACGATGTGGGATTTTCGCTAGACTGTCATCAATGCTTGGCTCGAGTGTCAAAAATAGAAACTTCATCACTAGACTGTCGCCTCACCTTCGCTCGAGCGACAACCTATCGCTCGACTATCGCTAGCCCTCCGCTCAAGCGACAGTATTGTTCGAGAAATTTTTATTTCACGATTTAAAGGCTTTTTCCTCGGTCCATTACTTTCTTAACCTACCTATAAATACAAAAATACATCTGAACGTGATTTGACAAGATTGATCATTGAGAGAGCTTCATTAAAGAGAATTCCTACATATTCCTTCTTTCAACATTCGTCATGTGCGATTGTTTTAGTGAGAAAAACATCACTTTCATAATCCAAATACCGAACCGTTCTTTCATCCGCATCTGTCAGAGTTGCTGAAGATCGAAGGAAGTTGACGGAGTTCCAGTCAGTGAAAAATCGGGTGTTCTTCGTGATCCACATTAGATAGATGATTCTGCAAGGATAGGAGTGCTACGGNTAATCCAAATACCAAACCATTTTTTCCTCCGCATCTGTCAGAGTTGCTGAAGATCGAGAAAAGTTGACTGGAGTTCCAGTCCGGTTGGTGAAGAACTGGGTGTTTTTCGTGATCCACAGGATATAGACGATTCCGCAAGACTAGGAGTGCTGCATGGTAGCAGATTCCAGGAGAGCTTTGAATATTGCAGCAAATAATTGGTGTAGGGGAGCACAGTTTTCAGGAGAGCTGTAAGAACTTCACTCTAGAGATTAGATAGTATGTGTCATCGTCTAGTTTGGTAGACTGTAAATGTTTGAATAGTTTATAGTAAATTGACTGGCAAAGTGCCCAAAGTTTTTTCCAGTTGGATTTCTCCGTGATCCTCCATGTGTTTTTACTGCTTTCTTTATTGATTATATTAACTGCAGTATTTAAACACAGGCTAAATTGATTTGCATGCTTAATCATTTAGAGATAATTAGTTGGTGACATGTTTCTAATAATAATTTTAATTCTGCATAATATACCTATTTACCCCCTTCTAGGTATTGTTTAAGTCGAACTACGTAAATCAATTGTGAAATATCATTGGATAGATCATGTTTAGATTAAGAACATATATAAATCAAGAAAATAAATCAATATGTCGCTATTCAAAAGATTTTACCACCTATACCAATATTTGACCGTGTGTGTGAGATTAGCTATTTCCAATCATCACCTTTATTGAGCAAAACTTATGCATGTAAGTAACCAACCAACATTTGCGACCCTCAAAGACAAATCTTTCATTTATCCTTGTTAATTTCACACAAATCTCACTAATTACCAACCAACACCTTGTAGTCTCACTATAGATCTAAAAATTAGTCTCTCTAGCAGGAGTAATTTCTTTCATTAAAGCCCGCTGCAAAGAATTTCTTCAAGTGTGTACTTACATGGTTAATGGTTCAATAGGTTCAATTCGAATAATTTGCCTTCAAGTGGTCTAGCTTGAAAGTTATTATCAAGCAAGTTAAACTAGCTAGTCATCTAATTCCCTAATTTTCGTGTAGAGACTCAGTCAGGTCCTTGTAGCACTATTTAATTTTTTAGCACTATTTTCATGTTTTCCTATATTTTTATCTAATAGTGTATCGTTTTCAAGCTATCACTAAGGCAATCCATAAATTTTTCCTACTGAATTTGACCTTGACTAGTGCAGTATCTCTTATTGGTATCAATGGTGGGAACTAGAATTCTAGATAATATTTGTTGGGTTTTGATACCCAATAAATCTTGGGCAATGATGTTAAATCGGTTTTATTGAATTATACTTCATA
>CAIGRN010027361.1:0-18823 GCA_903798345.1 Fraxinus anomala
ACACCCTACACGTCATCGTATTGCTTTGGAGGTAAACCTGTGATTATTTCAAGAAGAATATGTGATTGAAAATGAGTTTAAAAAAAATGAATTTATAAAAAAATGAGGGCCAAACATTATCTAAATTTGTTCAGATGATCCCTAACATGAGTATTCTTGTAATACTCAGTTATATAACTTTTTAACTTATAATCCTCATTGAGTTTCTTAATAAGGTTTTAACGAGGATTTTTTAATATGTCATTTAAGGGGAGTGTTTTCAATTATATGTTTATTAGTGAATGATCATTATATCCCTTCAGTCCTAATTATTATAACTATTGTATCTCTTATGGCCCTAATTATTTCCTATGAATATTTAGTTTTGATTCTCAATGAAATACACATAAGTCTATTGACTTCTCTACTTTCTACTATTGAAATACACACAATATTAGATCATCCATGTTTTTCTTGGCAAAGTGATGTGTATGAGAATAGATAAGAGGATTTGAAATTTAAAAATTCCAGCAAATTCTATTCTTCATTTGGCATGTAAAAAATATATGTTTAGTAAATTTTTGAAGGTAGCCGTGTATGATAGAAATTGATGGATATTTGCAATTTAAAATCCAAACAAATTCTCTTATATAATAATCTCGTTTGGTCTTCTTTTTCATTCATTTATTTCGACTCAAAAGAAACATAAACAAAACGTTCATTTTCAAAGCTTTGTTCAGGATTTGTATGTGTAAGGAGTGCAACTCGTGTTTTTAGTCCTACATTAAATTTCTTGATCCGTTGAAGGTAGGATACTCTATGCAAGTTTAATTGTCATTGCAATAATATATATTTTATGTAACTTTGTGTGTAAAATGTTAATTAACCTAAGGGCATTTATGAAATGAAATGTTAGATTTCCATTAGGTTTTCTCAATTATTTGCACATAAATGTGTTAGAATAACCGATTGATCTCCGATGTTCTCAATGAAAAGGTGGTATGGAATGTCGTAAATTACGTTTAAAATTTATTATATTATTTTGGACTGCACGTATCCAACTGAGTTTAAAATACTTATTCCATTAAATTTTATCTTTTCAAGTTAAATAGGTCAACTTGGATGGTTGCTGAACGATGCTTGGGTTTCCAAGTAACGATTTCAAGAAAATATTTTTGTCAAGTTATTGAACGTTTCCAAAATTTCTATTAAATGTTCTAATTGCATGATTTCATGTTTTTGAATGGATTTAATTCAGTTATGAAACTTCGAATAAGTTAAGGTTTAAATTTTCAATTAATTTTTTATCGCATCAAATATAATCTATGAAATGATATCGGTAATACCTCAAGTTTTCTAACTCAATATAATTTGGGACGTTACAACTTGGTATCATAGTCCATTAAACTACAACGAGCAATTCGATTCGATTAAAATTCAAAAAATAGCGCCTGAATTTCAAGATTGACCTATTCAAATAAGCCAACATCTTGCGGGAGTATATTAAAGAATAAATTTCATTTCGAATAAAAATGAAAATATATAACAGACTTGATCTACTCTTCTTGTTAATGTTGACATTTTAAAGTGGAATTCCAAAAGTTAATATGGTTATGTAGTCATTGTTCCACACCCATTTCATGCTTCGCAAGACACTTATTTTATTAATATAGGAATAATCATGGGTTTAACTAGAATTACCAATTAGCAATTCACATTTTAGGCCAATTTTAGTTTCCAATCGATTTTTGAGGTTTCTTGATTTATGTGTTCGCAAGATTAAAAAGCATTGTTAGAAAGAATTAAACTACCTAAAAAGAGGTTGGAATTTCAGTGGTCCATTGGTGACCCTCCCTCCTCACCTGATAGCTTTTTAGTTGTGTGTTATTCAAATCAACAAGACGAAAAGCAATGAAGAAAAAAAAAGGGCTATTTAACTACATGATAAGATACAATTGTAAGATTTTATTTAACCAACATGAATTAGAACAAGGTTCTTAGCACCTAGCATTGACCAATCAATTACCATCTTACAAACCAAAGGTATTACATGAAATGTTATATTTTAGTTTAATTTTGAGCATGAGATATACATTCTTTATATTTAATACAAGAAATGTTTGAAATAAAAAGAAATGTTATATTCTATCCGATACAATACACCTATGTACCACATGTAAGCGCACTACTTCTTTAAAAAATAAATCCACAATATTAGAGGCATCATCAATTTTATGACATGGAATGAAATGTGTCATCTTACTAAATCTATATACCACCATGAATATGGAATCTCATTCTTTCTTAGTCCCAGGTAACCCCAACACAAATTCAATGACACATCAGCACAAGACTTACTCAAAACAGGCAATGACGTATATAAATCTTGAGGTGAAATATTAGATTTAACATTGTGATGCATCTACTACAAACCCCGATCAACATCAACTCATCTTAGGCCAATAAAAGTATTCATTTAACATCTCCAAGGTCTTCTTAATCCCGAAGTATCCCATTAAACATCCACTATGTGCTTCACGTACTAACAATTCTCTCATTAAACACTTATGTACACATAACTTATTCTCTTGAAATAAAAATATATCATGTCTAAAGAATCTATCTATAACACATTTATCACATGATTCATATATATTGGAAAAGTTCGAGTCATTAGTATACATGTCCTTAATATATTCAAATCCTAATAATTTGGCACCTAAATAAGTTAAAAGTACATACCTCTTTGACAATACATTTGCGACTATATTTTTTACCTTGTTTGTACCGAATAACATATGAAAATGTCTCGATGAACTTCATCTACCTTGCACACCTCTTGTTTAGTTTACATTGACCATTTAAATGCTTCAAGAACTCATGATCAGTGTCAATCACGAACTCTTTTGGCCATAAGTAGTGCTGCCACATCTCCAAAGTTCAAACAAGTGCATACAACTCCTTGTCACATGTAGGATAGTTGAGAGTTGCTCCACTTAGATATTCACTAAAGTTAGCTATTGGCCTCCATTCCCGCATCAAAAGAGCTCCAATATATATTCCCGAGGCATCTCATTCAATATCAAAAGTATTGTTAAATTTAGATAGTGATAAAATCGGTGTGGTGCACAACCTATCATTAATAGTGTTATAAGCATGTTCTTGTTGAACGCGTCAATGAAATCCTGCACTTTTCTTTACAGTCTAATTGAGTGGTGTGACAATTGTGCTAAAATTTTTAACAAAACGTCTATAAAAGCTAGCTAAATTATGAAAGCTTCTTAACTTTGTTATGCTTTGTGTTGGCCACTCCTTGATAGCTTTGACTTTCTCCTCATCCTATCCTTTTCACTAACAACATAACTAAGAAAAATAATTTTTTCTATGCAAAATGTACATTTTTTAAAGTTAGAATAAAGTTGTTCTTGTCTTAAAACTACAAACACACATCTTAAATGTCCTATATGCTCATTGAAGTAAATTACTATGAATTTACCTATAAATGCACACAAGACATGATTCATTAATCTCATAAATGTCCTAGGTGCATTAGTGAGTCCAAATGGCATGATTAACCACACATATAAACCATACTTAGTTTTAAAAGCAGTTTTCTACTCATCTCTCTCTCTCATCCTAATTTGATGATATCTACTTTTAAGATCTATTTTACTAAACATGCACGATCCATGAAAATCATTAACATATCATCTAACATAGGTTTAGGGTGATTATATTTTAATGTTATGTTGTTGATCGTCCGACATTCTAAGCACATCCTCCAAGTTCTATCTTTATTTGGCATACGTAGCACTGGCACGACATACGAACTTATGCTTTCCCTCACATACCCTTTGCTTATCAATTCTTGCACTTGCCTTTGCAGTTCTTTGGTCTTCTCAGGATTACTTTGATAAGCCAGCATGTTTGGAATAATAGCTTCTGTTACAAAATCAATTTGATGCTCAATACCTCGAATGGGTAGTAGCTCATTAGGCATGTCCTCTCAAAAACACGTTTTCGAATTCCTAAAACAAAGAAGTAACCAAATTAAGGAAGGAAGTTTTAGATTCCTCAAATTAAGGAGTGATTCCTTATAAACCAACAAGACCATAGGTCGGTTCTCAATTACTGCCTCTTCAATTCACTCCATTTTGTAAAGAAATTTACTTTCGACTTTTCTCTCCTTTCAGAAGATTCTTTTTCTTTACTCTCTTGTGGCTCTACTATTTTTTCTGATAATTAGCTACCTCACTTTTTTCTCTTTTACTTTCTTGTCGCAAAAGATCAGTCTCACTCTTTTTTCCCCTCATTATTTTTTCTTCCCCACTTTTCAATTTAATTTGATCTTCATAATCTTGTGTAGGGGCTAACGACGCAAGAGTAATAGATTCCCCATCTTTAGTAAAATTGTACCTATTTTTATACCCATCATGCACCACCTTCCAATCATATTGTCATGACCTCCCCAACAAAATATGTCCGACATGTATAGAAACTACATCGCACGTCACTTCATCATGGTACCTCCAAATTGAGAAACTCACCAACACTCGCCTATTTACCTTAACCTCTCCACATTCATTCAATCATTGCAATTTGTAAGAGTTGGAATGTTTTAATATGGTTAATCTCAATTTCTCAACAAGTGTAGTGCTAGCCACATTGGTACAACTACTCTCATCAATAATCGAACGACATACCTTGTTGTTGACATGGCATCTCATGTGAAATATGTTTTCCCAATGTTACTCCAAGTCATTCACTTTGATTTGAACACCGAGAGCTCGCCTCGTAACTAACAGCTCTCCAACTACATACTCCACATTCTCACCATCACTACCATCTTCCAATTCCGGCATGTCATCATATTCACCCTTATTATCACTCACCACCTCTCCATTGTCTAGCAAGATCATATTCCTTTTGTATGGACATTGAAAAGCAATGTGTCCCGATCCGAAGCACTCAAAGCATTTGATGTCCTGATTCCTAGAAGGTTGAGAATTCGCCTAGGGTATAGCCTTACTAGCAACTTCCTTTTTCCCCTTCGATAGCTCAGTTCTACTCTTCGAAACATCCTAATCACCTCTATTGTTATCTCACTTTGGTTTCCAAGAAGGGTTAAAACATGAAGGATATCTAGCTGCACCCTTCATTTTCAATTACTTTTCCACCTTCATAGGATGTAGTATGTCATCTAACTCCACATAATGTTATAGTTCTGCTACATTAGCTATTTTTCTATTCAAACCATTAAAAAATGGGCCATGGTGACCTTTCGATCCTCCTCAACATTTGCTCTAACCATGGCAATATCTATCTCTTTGTAATAATCCTCCACACTCCTAGATACTTGATAAAAGCTTTGTAATTTTTGATAAAGATCCATATAGTAATGATTAGGAACAAACCTCTTCCTCATAATAGCCCTCAATTCTCCATATGCTTCAATAGTCCTCTCATGATTCCTCCACCTAAACATTTCTATTTGATCCCATCAAATGATAGCATAATAAGTGAACTCAACGATAGCAAGTTTTACATTTTTCTCATCCAGTAGTTATAGCAATAAATATAAACTCTATCTTCTACTTCCTATCTAAATAAGCCTCCGGATCGCTCATTCTTTTGAATGAAAGAATTGCTATCTTAATTTTGCCCACATTTCCATCAAATCCATCTTCAACATGATCTCTAACTCTCCTATCATACATATCTCCTCTATTACTTATCATTCCCATTTCAGCATCCACTAATGCATCATTATCAATTTCACTACTCGCTTTATTTTCAGCACCAATTTTCGGTCTATGATCCCACCTGCCTTGCCTCCTTACGTTAGAAATATCTATATGTTGTTCCCTATGTAAATTAGTAAGTAATGTGTTTGCCTCTCCATCCATGCCTCTACATATCCATTCTATCCCCGATATCCACAAATAGCCTTTCAAATCATCGTGTCATCTCCTCCATCATGATGACTTGACTATTCCTCATGCTTGAAGTAGAATCGTTTCTATCACACATCCTAAATCTAAAATAATTTTTTGCTCCACGTGTGTACATTCGTGTATCACTCAAGCTGACTTTTTCCTCCTATTAGTCTTACCACTCTACATTTTTCCACAAAATGCTTCCTTGCAAGTGCTTCAAAAAATTAATTTGATCTCAATCAAAGAGTCAACCCTTGTGGAGTTCAAACAAAGAATTGAATAAGGAAAGTGACTCTAGAATAATTCAAGAAGTACTTCTTGAATTCGAACTAGACATTTTGTTTTTGTAAATTTTTGAATTTTTTAGTAAGCGCGTTTTCAACAAAGAGCCCCAAAAATTCGAAAAGGAATTAATTTGGGCATTAATTTAATAAAATTTTTTTTTAAATTTTTTTGATATTTTACTTGAATTGAATGACTCAAAAGATGAAGAACCCGAAGAATGAAGATGAAAACTTAAACAAAAAAAGAATAAATAAGGAATTAAATGATATAACCTTGATTTTTGGAAGCTAAGTTCTGATACCAACTAATGCAAACCCACATAGCAATTGAAGTTATGAAACCCACAACAGATTAGATCAAACCTAAGAAAACCCAAAATCAACGTTTGAAAAACTCAACTTATTAAATTATTGAACCAAAGATCCAAGACAATCGCCAACAATATCTTGATTCTGTGATCACAAAATTTATGAATCTTACTTAAATTGTTAAACACTACAAGAATTTAATTTTTTATAAGTTCGGAATCAATTCAATAAAGAAAGCGTTGAAAGCAATATGCATTTCTATAATATCTCTCAAATTGTGTATTTTTATAATGAAAAGAATAATCCTATTTATATGAAATCCATAAAACCTAGTTAAAAAGGGAATTGGACCTAAACGATATAAAAGCGATACCATAAAAGTGTTTTAACTAAAATAGAAGTTTAGGTCAAATTTAGGAAAAACGCGCTTGGGATTGTACTATGCTGCTGCATAGGCTAATGGCTTGCTGTCGCATAGGCCAGTCATCAACCTTCAACTAGGTTTTGGTAAGGGGCTATGCAGCCGCATGCTTAGTTACCCTATGCAGTCGCATGGGTCTTCACATCAACTTCCTTGTCCGCTGCTCGAACCAAGTTGATCTATCTTGTTTCGTTCTCCATGCCCAATATGAAACTTGTCCATTTGTCTGTTATGGTCGATATTCCATCTACCGTAGTTTGAATAAGTAATTTCATGGCTTCTTTGACCTTCTTTGCTCGTGATTTAGTTATTAGTCATTCATCCACAATCAACGGGTCATTGTCTTTGTTAGCTCCATTACTATGGCTCCGATCACCAACACACAAGCTAAGTAGTGGAACAATTTGGCCGTTATGGACCCTACCTTTGATAGTAGAGCTAACTCGTTGCCAGTTAAAGAGTAGATAAGAGGATTGGAGTCTCCAAGTACCTCTCTTGTATTAATAGAAAATTTTGTGTGATGAGTTCGTGTTGGTTGACGTAATGAGCCACTGGTGGGAGTCTGATTCACGCACTAAGACTGAGGCTCTACAACACAATCTCTCATGGGCACGCTTCAAAGAGGAGGTGATGGAAAAATATTTTTTACAAGCTGTAAGAGATTGAAAGAAGATAGAGTTTCTACAACATAAGTAGGGAAAGAAGGTACTAGTCAAGTATGAGAGGAGGTTCAAACAACTCTCTTAGGTATTGATGTCAACCCATATAGCGAAGAACTACGACACCCACAAATAGATTGAAATCGAACCTAAGAAAGCTAAAGAACCAAAATTTTGGATTTGATTCGAAAAATAACGAATCAAAATAACCAACAAAACGTAATCCAATGTTGACCCTTTTGATTGATTAATTGAGAATCTCACTCGATTGATTTGAACTACACAAGAACGATTCTTGATAAGTTCACAAATTGCCCAACGAAGAACAATGGATTGAAAGCAAATTGCCTTGCCAAAATAATTCTCAATAATGTGTTCTTACAATGAATAGAATAAGATCTATTTATATGGAAACTCTAAAAACCTAGTTAAGACGTAAATAAACTCCTAAAAAATTATAAAGATATCAAAAATAATGTTTTAATACATTAGGAAACTTTCGCGGAAAAAGGAAAAATTTCACCCTGAACATGTACTATGCGGTCACATAGTACATTTCAATGCAATCGCATAGTTCATCCTTCAGCCTTCAATTTTATCTCGGGAGATAGGTATGCGGTCGCATTCATTTTAAACTATACGACTGCATAGTTTTAAAAATGACACCCTTTTTTTTCTTGTACAGAATTTTGAGATGATTTCGGATTGTACTCATGGGTGAAAATCCAACACTCGAGCTGAAAGTTATGTACGTTTTCCTTCATGTTGCTCGTTCGCTTCTTGAACCAAGTTGATCGAATTGATCCATTTGATTTCTTCTTACGAGCCTAATATAAAACTTGTTCATTGGCTTGTTAACTTCGACATTTCATCCACTGTAGCTTGAGAAACCAATCACATCACTTCTTTCACCCGATTTGCTCTCAACCGTGTCATTAGCTCTCCCTCGATAATCAACAGATCCTTTCCCAGACTTGATTTTGATGCACTCGACTCCGTGCTCACATTATCCCCTCCGTCTTCAAAAGGATTCGTCCTCGAATCTCTACCTGCATCAAAGAAAGAGAGATCAGATACATTAAAAATAGTCGAAACATTATACTCACCATGAAGATCCAACTTATATGCATTGTCATTAATTTTCTCGAGAACTTGGAATGGCCGATGTCCCCGTGGCTACAACTTCGATTTTCTTTGCTCTAGAAAGCGTTCCTTTCTCAAATGTATCCAAACCCAATCACCGGGTTCAAATAAAATGCTCTTCCGGCCCTTGTTAGCCCGTGATGCATAATGCTTGTTTTTATTTTCAATCTGCAATCTCACCTTCTCATGGATTACTTTACCATATCGGCCTTCTTTTTCCCATCTAAACTTCCACATTCATTCACAGGTAAAAGAATTAAATCCAATGGTGTTAGTGGATCAAAATCATAAATAATTTCAAACGATGAACATGAAGTAGTAGAATGTATAGCCCTANTTTTCAAATTTTTATTAACCACAGTACGCAACAACTGAATCATAGTCTTATTGACTACTTTGGATTACCGATAGATTTGTGGATGACATGTAGTAGAAAACAAAAATTTTGTGCCTAACTTACTCCCACAAAATCCGCCAAAAGAGACTAAGAAACTTAACATCTCTATCCGACACTATATTCTTAGGAACCCCGTGTAAACGCACTATTTTCTTAAAGAACAAATTAGCTATGTTAATGGCATCATTGATTTTATGACATGGAATGAAATGCGCCATCTTAGAAAACCTATTGACTACTACAAATATTGAATCCTGACCCCCTTTTAGTCCTAAGTAAATCTAAAACAAAATCCATGGAGATATCAACCCAATGTTTACTAGGAACGGGTAAAGGAGTATACAATCCGTGGGGTAGACCCTTAGACTTAGCCTATTTACAAGTAATGCATCGATCACAAGTTCGTTCTATATCAATCCTCATTTTAGGCCAATAAAAATGTTCTCTTGACATCTCTAAAGTTTTTACAATCCAAAAGTGACCCATTAGTCCCCCATTGTGTGCTTCTCTAACTAACAATTCATGCATAGAACAATTAGGAACACATAGTTTACTTTCTCGAAACAAATAACCTTCATACCTAAAGAATTGGTCTACTGTACCCTTATTACATGATTCATATATGCTGAAAAAATCTAATTCATTCACATATATGTCCTTAATGTACTCAAAACCAAGTAACTTTGCACTTAAAGAAGTAAAAAAACACTTACCTTCAGGACAACGCATCCGTCACCACATTTTCCTTATCTTATTTGTACCGAATGATATAGGGAAATGTCTCAATAAATTTCATCCATCTAGCATGGCTTTTGTTCAGCTTACCTTGACTCCGCAAATGCTTCAGTCACTTATGATTAGTGTGAATCACAAACCCCTTCGGCTACAGGTAATGCTACCATGTCTCCAAATCTCGAACAAGTGAGTAAAACTCTTTGTCGTAAGTAGGATAGGTGAGCGCTACTCCACTTAGTTTTTCACTGAAATAAGCTATCGACCTCCTATCCTGCATCAAAACTGCTCCAATGATTATACCTGATGCATCATATTCAATCTCGAAAGTTTTGTCAAAATTAGGTAGTGTTAAAACCGGTGCTTCACACAACCTATACTAAATGGTATTGAATGCATGCTCTTGTTCATCACTCCATTTAAAATCTACACTCTTTTTAACAACTTCAGTGAGTGGTGTGTTAAGTGTGCTAAAATTCCTTACAAATCGCCTATAAAAACCAGCCAAATCATGGAAACTTCTTACCTCTGTTATACATTTAGGTGTTGGCCATTCTTTAATAGCTTTTATTTTCTCTTCATCTACCTCAATTCCCTTACTAACCACATATCCAAGAAATGCAACTTTTTTCATGCAAAATGTGCACTTTTTAATGTTAGCAAAAAATTGTTCTTTTCTTAAAACTATTAGCATACTTCGCAAATGTTCAATATGTTCATTGAGGTTCTTACCGTATATTAAAATGTCATCAAAATAAACCACAACAAACTTTCTTATAAATGCACGTAAAACATGGTTCATACGCATAAAAGTGTTTGGTGCGTTAGTGAGTCCAAACAGCATGACCAACCATTCATACAAGCCATAAATATCTAGTTAAGATGTAAATAAACTCCTAAAAGATTACAAATATATCAAAAATAATGTTTTAATACAATTAGGAAACTTTCACGGAAAAAGGAAAAATTTCACCCTGAACATGTACTATGCGGTCGCATAGTACATTTCAATGCAATCGCATAGTTCATCCTTCAACCTTCAATTTTATCTCGGGAGATAGGTATGCGGTTGCATTCATTTTAAACTATGTGACTGCATAGTTTTAAAAATGACACCCCTTTTTTTTCTTGTACAAAATTTTGAGATGATTTCGGATTGTACTCATGGGTGAAAATCCAATACCCAAGCTGAAAGTTATGCATGTTTTCATCCAAGCTGCTCGTTCGCTGCTTGAACCGAATTGATTGAGTTGATCTATTTGATTTCTTCTTCCAAGCCCAATATGAAACTTTTTCCTTGGCTTGTTAACTTCGACATTTCGTCCACCGTAACTTGAGCAAGCAATCACATTGCCTCTTTCACCCACTTTGCTTTTAACTGTGTTATCGAACCTCCCTCGATAATCAACGAATCATTTCCCGGACTTGATTTTGACGCACTCGACTCCGTACTCACATCATGTATCATATCTAGTGATGTTATATGGAGGCAATAAATTGTACCATTCCCGAGCTTTAGTGTGGGGAAAAATCTCATCTTGATTGCTTGAAATTGCCATAAATCTCTTTAAAACGTGTGAGGTTGGAATGTAGATATTATCATCCTTCCTTCAGAAAGACAATGTGCCGTTCGAAAATCAGTTAATGACATTCGACCTTAATGATATTGATGCTCGACTGAGTTTTCAAGAATAGGAGTCATAAAGTCTCCAACTTGCAAGTCAATCTCATCAATTTTATAGTCTTTCGTGTTGTATTGTTGTTGGTTTCTTACTACTCTTTATTCCCTGAAAGCAAATTAAAATAAAGGAAAACACATAAATCACATAAAAAGAGAGTATTTAAACTAACATTAACTAGAACATAGAGTACATAAAATAGTCTCTAGCAATAATGCCAAATATTATTGCGAAATGTATCTCACAAGTGGACAATATTGTATACAAGTAATTTAAACTTTAATCAAAACTAGCCATATTTTGGAATAGAATTATTCATGTACACTTGTGGTTGACACCATCTTTGACATTTTGCTTATGTGTCGAAAATCTAGTCATTGACTTGGAAAAGTATTGTTAAATTCGATGTATAAAAATTTGCCAATTCAGATGATGTCAAACTTGATATAAAACATGATATACATGTAGCTTGATTCTTTGGATAAACACAATATCTAATTATCAAATTAAAACAAAATAAAAAATTGGAGTTTAATCAAATCATAAAGGACACTAGGATCCCCAAATTTATCATGATTAATCTCCTTTAATCCCATTCATTCATTTATAGCGTTGCTTTATGTTGACAAATATATATTGATATTTCTTTTAGGGTTAAATTCTTCAATGATTATCCAACTTTATAATTGGTGTTACCATTGCTACTCAACTTCTTTTCATAATTTTCATTAATTTTAAAATGGGTAAAAATATAATTTTGCATTATATATAAAATAAATTTAAATTTAAAATTAAAACATATTTTTTTAAAAAAATAAAAAATTATTTAAAAAAAGGTTACTTAAAAACATAAAATAACATAAAACTTACTTTTTAAAAAAAGTTACTTAATTAAGTGAAATAAAATAAAATAAAAACTTATTTAAAAAAAGGGTTACTTAGAAAAAAAAAATTAACCCATTTCTTTTATGTTAATTTTCTCTTTTTATATAAATTAATCCAATTTTTATGTATGACCCAATTATATCTTTATGAAGGATGCAAAAAGATAATGAAGGCAAGAATAGTATTGTTTGTTATCTACGATCCAACTACATCTCAATTAAAATTATATTAAACATAGAAGTATATCTCTACCTCTTACAGGACTTAGTGTTGTTCATTATTTGAGCTAGATATATGAATTAACTGTAGGTGTACTCAAGAATCTAAAGAACAACCTTAAAATTGACCAAATAATAGGATGACAAAATTTATAGTAAACAATCAACTATCACAAGATATCAACTAACAACCAGCAATTTATGGAATAAAGAGTCAACAAGTTTTCATTGTAATTCTAGCCATAAAAGGTTTAGTCGGACATGATTGGACTATACAGATACAAGAAATTGAATGAAATCATAACACGAAAGGTTTGATAGGAGAGAAGAATGCTTACCTTTGCCATTCAAAAAACTCGAGACGATGATGATGAAAAGCTCCTTGTATCGCTTTATGAACTTCTAAGATGTATTGTATTTTTTGGACATAAATTATCTATACTATCTTTTTGTGCCTTGAATACTATCTTTTTGTGCCTTGAAAATCACTAGAGTGCCAAAAGTTTCCCACTTTTAAGTGAGATAATCAAAATCTCGAACTCAATTGGAGACAGACACAACTGTAGGCACAAGCTTGTGATCGACTCACGGGCTACTAGGGACTTTCATCAAAATATGTCTCCAGGCAAGGTAATTAGTCCCAATTCGCGATTGTGTAACTCTACTTCAAATATTTCAATTAATGCCCTTCAAGTATATATTTTCATCAATTGGTACCTCAACTTTCATATTGGCCCATTCAGGTCATCCATCTTTACATCATATCAAAAGTAGTGCTTGAACTTTCAAACTTTTGCACTTTTCTGCTTCAACTTTTAACTTCTTCAAATTTGATCCTCAAAGTTCTGAATGTACTATTTGATCTTATGAGAATCTCCAATTATGGCTTAAGATTGATGTAAATTGTAATTTAGATATCCAAAGTGACTAAAAAACTCTCGAATGGAGAGATGCAAATGAAATGTAAATTGCATTTTTCGATAGAAGGAAAAAAGTAAATTTAGATCTTCCCATCGAAGCATAATTTGAATTTAGATCTACCGTGATGTAAATGAGGATGCAAATGTGATTTTGAAAATATCAATTTACACCCAGTTTTATACCACGATTGGAGATGCTCCAAGATTCTTATTTCGTCCCTTTTAGTCAACCAAACTTTTCAAATGTCAAATTTGATTCCCAAAACTTGTGAATCTATCCGACCAACTATCCAAAGCTTCGAAACAAGTCCCAGATTCTCGGTTGCTATGCGATTCCATCATTTTTTCTCAATTAATATCAAAATATCATTATTTTTACTTGCTTCATCTACAATGGAGTTTTTTTTCACCTATGGAAACAATACGTACACTATAATGAGCAGGACTCTTACCTAAATTGATGACTTCTAAGTAACTCTAAAAAGCCTATATAAGAGTACAAAATGCGTTTATCAATCACTCGGGCCAATTTTATTGACAATCAGACTCCTCCTCTAAGAATTTGTTGTTGATTCCAGTAACTCGCCCCATGTCACCACGAATCTAAGCAATTTATCTCTTTACTCTCTATATACTACATCCAATGAAATGATAATTGGGAATCATTCTAATCTACCAATCACAATACTGGTTGTCTCTCTTCCTATCAACTCTAAATGTTTTAAGTTAAAATGCATTTTTGTGATAAATATAATTTATATTTTCCAACTCCGGTCAACTATTGATGTTTCTGTTGAATTTTTTTCCTTGTCTTTCCATGTGAAGGATCGTCACACAGGGCATGTCTTCTACGCAGACCGAATATGAATGATGTATATAATGGCACGTCTCCCGAACTTCTATTCTACCGTTATTTATCTTTCTAGCTCTACATCATTTGTAGTTGATTGGTACCATCATCTAGGTCACCCAGCGAGATATTTTGGATTTTATTTCATTTAGTGTTGTCCAATTAATTGTCCTTAACTTCCAATAAGTCGTTAGATGGGTCTTGTAATGAAGGCAGATGCTTAAATCTCATAAGCTTTCATTTTCTGTGTCCTCACTCACAAGTTCCAAACCATTAGAAATCATTTACTCTTAACATTTGAAGTTCCCCATTACTTCTTTCGGTTGCAATAAATATTTATATTTGTGTAAACTTTTCTAAATTTATTATATATGCCTTTGTTCAATATAAATTACTTTTGGAAAACATTTCAACACATCAATGATCATTTATCACATAATGATGCCGATTTTTCCTGTCTTGCATCTTTTTTAGCAAATAATGGATTTTTTCATCTCACTACACCACATTACACACCTCAGCACAATGTCTTTGCTGAGCATTATCATCGAAACGTAGTTGAGATTGGTCTACTCTCGTATCACACGCCTGTAATCCTCCCACTTTTTGGCGTAAAGCATTTTCTACAGATGTCTACTTAATCAACCGTATGCCCATCTTTTTCTTTCAATGAAATCTCTTTAAGAATTACTTATTTTTCAACCTCCAAATTATTCTAAGCTCTGCACCTTCGGGTGCTTGTGTTTACTCTGGCTTCTTCCAACATCCATCACAAACTTGAACCTTGCTCTCTTCTGTATATTTTCCTCGACTATATACCTACTCAAAATGCTTATAAGTAGTTTGAATTCTACCATAGGAAAAATATGTATCTTATGTCACGTTGAATTTGTTAAATCAATATTTCTATTTGCGTCAATGCCTCAAAATTCTACTCAGCAGTATGCTCTCCTTGAGATGTGTAGCTGTCTCTAACTAATGCTCCTCTTAATGGCATGAAGAGTATTCTAGTCTAAATAGATGATCTGATCATTGAAGAAAACTCTTTGTCCATCGTTAATGGCATAATCAACTGCGTGGGTTACAATTTTGGGCACAATTTTTTCTCAAATATATGGTTTCTTATCTTATTTTCAGGGAGTTTGGGGATACATTCAAACTTGCAGGTGTATTTCTTTCTCAACGCCAGTACAATTAGAACTAGCTATCTCATACCAAAATGTTGAAATCTAAATTGGTACAAGCACCTGTTGAGTTTAAAACCCAAAAATATTATTTTATTGAGGAAGAATTTTATACAATATGACACTTGGACACTATTCAAGACACTATTGACACCACTATTAATTATCACACTCCTACACTTTCTTTTTCTCTCACACTCGCACATACACCATCTATCAACTGCTCTTCTCTCACTATTTCTCTCACACATCACTTTATCTCTCATACTCTCTGCACACGATTCTCTTTCTCTCATCACTCGTACACACAATTCAGGGGGACACACATATATAGAGCATGAATGTCGGTGGCTGCTCCTACTACAATGTTTCCTTACGGCGGTGACAAGAAGGCAGCACAACTTCCTAGAAAGTTCCTTCAACGGTGGTGGAATGGAGTATTTTATGCAACATTCTGGGTTCTTCTAATGTCAGCAGCTTAAGTAAACTCTAGAAAGTTGGTGATAGTTCTTCAATTCTCCCATTAAACACCGATTTTTCATTTTGACTCTTTTCTTCTTATTCATGCTTAGCTCTGCTTCAAATTCAACAAGTTTTGAAGCGATTGGTCCTTCGTTTTATCTTTCTCACCCTTCATTCAATGTATCCGACTCTTTCATGATTTTTTCTTTACTGGTTTTTAGATTGATACTTAATTTCCTGATTTGTGGATGTGAATTTAAACGTACCTAGAACTCCTGTTGACTCTGTCAATCATTCGCTTGTTTTTTCTAATTCACATTATTCTATCAGTAATTCTCTGTTGCTCTCATAAACTCTTATTTATTACCTGACACTTTTAGATATTTAGATTTCTCAAAGCATCGTTGTGCTTTTGCGATCTTTAGAAATTTGTCTTCCATTTCTTTTGAATCCAGTAGCTCCATCCTCTGCGGTGTCTGCCTAGAATATGCTTCTTCAAACACTTTTTTTATCCTGGTAGATCCTTCATCTGCGGAGTCCACTAAGAAGACTCTTCATGAACCACAATCTCCTCTCCTAAGTCATCAATCCAATCTTCACAATCCAATTGCTTAGGCAAGACTATCACCACGCTGATTTGTCATTTATATATGAATTGAATTTCTTTTCTCGAGTCTGCTCAATTATTGTCATAATGTCTCAGCATCCCATTCTTCTTCACTATTGTACTTCTCTTCTTTATAAAATGTTGTTATATTGTCTTCTGCTTACTCATTTTTAAACTAGCAATCTCTAGCATAATAGTCTTGTTTTCCACATACAAAGCATGAGTCATTAATTCGCGATATTCTTTGGGCAATTGACATTTCTAGTCACAATTTTATTGAGCTCACCTTGTTTGGTACATTCATTCAACCTGTCCTCTAGATTTACATTCTTTTAATTTTTTATTATTTCATTGACGAAATTAGCTTCTTCTTTTATAGCTGAATAATGCTTATTCATCTTCTTTCTTTATTGAGACTCCTAACATTTGACTGGTCAATTCTTCTTGATCGACCAGCAAATTATCTATATTGACTAATGATAGTTGTTCTGGCCAATCTTATATTGCGGCAATGAAGCTTCTATATTTAGGTATAAATCCATGTATAATTATTGGTATCATTCTAGATTCTAAAATTTCACTCGAAGAATCTAATTTTAAAATTTGCAATAAAAAAATTTAACTTTGTTAAAATATCGACTTACTGTCAGTTCTCATTGAGTGATCGAGAGCAGCTTGTTTTTCAACAATTGCAATATCAAGTCATTTTTCTTTGAGAATAGTGAAGCCTAAGTGTTCCATGTTTCCTTTGACATATTTTTGTCTTTTATGTACTGTAGTAATCTTTTTCAGTTGTTGTCATTATAATGAATATGGCCTTGTCTACTTTGATTCCCCACTTCTTCAGAGCTCTAGTTTCTTCTGGCGGCATCGCATTGCTTCTACAGACTATTTCACACAAGTCTTGCTCTTGGAAATACAACTTTATGTGATTTTGCCATGTGATATAATTTTGGTTGTTGGGCTTATTCACTTCGCTTATCACCTGTAGGTTGCTCGTTGTAACTTGATTTACCTACTTGTAATTAAACAAGTTTCAATAAAACTTCGAGATCTCACTTTGTGCACGATCTCAAGAAGCCCAAAAATTCGTATCTGATCGCCTCTCTCTAATACGAAATTATTAAGTTTAAACTCCTAAAATATTATTTTATTGTGAGAGAATTTTACACGGATTGTGCTATGGATACATAATTGTACCTATAGGAGTGTCCATAATTGACACCCGGCACCCACTATTGGTGAGGCACCTGTTGCTATCGGATCACCCACCAATAGGGGGCACTGGGTGTCCATGATGTACACCTCTATGGGTACAACTATGTACCCATAGCATTTTCCATTTTACACAATATAATACTTGAACACTATTCAAGAAACTATTGACATCACGATTAATGATCACACTCCTACATTCTTTGTTCTTGTCCCACACTCTTGCAGAAACCATCTGTCAATCACTCTTCTATCTAAGCGCTATTTCTCTCACGCATCACTTTTATCTTTCATACACTCTCAGCCCACGTTTCTCTTTCTCTCATCGCTCATACACACAATTCATGGGAACATACATTTATAGAACATGAATGCTACTTCCACAATGTTCCCATTGAAAGCCCAAGAATGGCTAATCAAGAGGGGGTGAATTAGTTTTCAAAAATTTTTTCGTTAACTACTCAATATTTAAACTAATGATCACACAAATGATAGAGAATAATTTAAACACAAATAAGTATGTAGATATATCAATATAAAATTTGCATAAAGTAAAAGCGTTAAGTAAAAGAGTTAGAGAGTGCAAACGATATAATATGGAGGTTCGATCCAACGCAATGATCTACGTCCCCCATTACCAAGCTCTACGTCATGAGCAAGGCCTTTTTCACTATGTTGATTGACTTATGGTGCAATCCAACCGTTTACAGCGCTTCTGGTGACTTACAATCAAGGATCACCGATCCTTTTACAATGTTGAGCTTTTCGGGACCTCAACACGACCCACAATGGATTTCCAAGTGAAATTCTCTCTTTTATCGAATGATAGAATCAAGGTTGATAACAAGAAGAGAGGAGGTAAACACTTCAATAGATGGTAATAAGTATAGCTCAAAGTGTGAAAAGAAAAACTTCTTAAAGAACTAAAGATTTTCACAAAGTT
>CAIGRN010027380.1:0-23762 GCA_903798345.1 Fraxinus anomala
ACATAAGGGCTCCATCAGAATCAGAAGGGATATGCCTACCCAAAAGGACAACATCAAAATCACCCAATTTACGAGGCTCTCCTTTCCCAAATCCAGCATTCTTAAATAACTTTTTGACTTGAGGATTGTAATATCTTTTGAAAGTCTATTTTGACTCATCGGCTCCTTTAGTACCTGGCATATCTTGTTTGGACGAGCTAGAAATACAGAGCTTTGATATGTTTGGAAAGATATCAAAGTTTTCAATGTAGATTTACGTTTTCCCAAGGCTGTCATAAGTTGATAGTGGCAGAAACAATTTTGGAATACTAGGTATTGAAAGAGTTAACTCTTTTCTCAATACCTNGAAAGTCTGCTTCGGTTCATCGACTCTTTTAGTACCTCGCTTGTCTTGTTTGGACGAGTTAGAAATATTGAGTTTTGATATGTCTAGAATAGATGTCGAAGCTCCCAATGTTGGTTTGCGGTCTCCTGAGACTGCCATGAGTTGATGAGGTAGAAACAATTTTGGAATACTAGGTATTGAAAGAGTTAACTCTTTTCTCAATACCTTAACATCGGTTGGTTCCATTTGAGGTTTTTTTGCCTCTAGAAAATCCTTCAAATGTAAATTTTGATTTACGTTTAATAAGTTGATGAGGTGGAACAATAACTCATGTATCGTCACCGCTTACACTTTTTTGAATTTAAGTCCGGACATGGATAATCCTGCAGAATTATATTCTTCATCTTCCATGTAAAATTTTGCATCGAAAAATGAGATTATTCTTCAAGGAATGGTTTGGACTCAGCTTCCACACATTTGAATTTTGCGTCTCAGCTATATTTGAAGCATTGGTGCCTATTCAAAGGTACCACTCCAGTTTCATGCAGCTAAACAAGTCCAATGAGTAACTCATAGGATGTTTTAGCATCAATGATATGGAAGAGAGCTAAGGAAATTAACTATCCTATTTGCAGCTTTAGGCGAATCATGCCAATAGTTTGCTGACCTTTCTAGTTGAATCTTTGAATCATGATCTTGTTCTTGAACAAATCACTAACATTAATTTCGATCTTCTACATTGTCTTGACCAGCATAATGTTTACTGTAGATCCACAATCGATCATTATGTGATTTATCCTGCAATTTCGAATATAATAACTAACATACAATAGTCTATTATGTAAATGAGAACCTAGTTTTAAATCTTCATCGCCAAATGTAAGGCGGCCATACAGTCTTGTCGGGTTGTGGATCTAATATGTTCTAAGTCTTTGCCTTTGTATACTTTCGAATCGATCAATGCCACGATTAAAGCTATTCGATCATCGAAAGGAAGACAAAGAGATTTTGCTAAACTCACATTAGAAGGAATATTGTTGAGTCATGAGATAGTATTCTTCTGCTTCGAACTCTCTCTCATTACATTCCTCGCCTCATTTTTCTCTTCTACATTGATAACATTGGAAGTAAAACATTCCTTGTCAAATAAACCATTAGGAAAATAATCATTCAGGGTTGGTAGTCCAAAAGGAGCGCGTAAAGCAATTTCTACTTATGTTGCTTTAGTAGACACTCTTGATTTGACTTTAGATTTTCTCTTTCGATAGTTTCTTGGTCCCCTTCTTAGTCTCGATTTATCTTCATAAACACTGATACTTGAAAATTGTGGAGCCTTTCAATGACATATTTTCATAAGAGTCCATGTCCCCTGATTTTCTTCTGGTGTTACTTCTTTATTGGGTTAAACTTCCATACCCAGTGCCACAAATTTTGGTCATGCAAGAAGAATAGAAAGGGATATTTAACTTGTTTTGTCCGACATTCAATATTTTTATTTCTTACTTATGAAGGTGGACCAGTCATCACCAATCTCATCTTCGGACTCTGAATTAGACTTCCGAACTTCTAAGTCATATTTCATAATTCATAAAAGGTTGGACGAACGGGTAGATGTGGCCCACCCATTTTGGATAAACGTAATTGATGTTGATTCCTTCATCTATCTCAAACTCCACTGAGATGGCTCATTCTGGAAGTCAAGGTCAAACTCCTCAACTGAAGATTTATTGGCATCGTATCTATGAGAAAATGTCGCTCCTTCTTTGCAATGAAAATTGTATCAAATGATCCAAATAAAACCATTAAGCAGACCACTGTTGGATTTTCTCCAGTTTTAAGTTCGATCTTATTTTCTTTGTCCAAGTGAACAATAAGATCATTCAGGATGAAACATTTTTTCGTTAGGTGACTGATGATTCTGTGAAATTTACAATACTTAGAATGATTAGTCTTACCAGTTTCCTTAGGTCTCTTTGGTGCTTGAAGTTTGATTATCTTCTACAAGAAGTTCATTCAGAATTCCAGAAATTTCAGAATGGGTATTCCTTTTCTTCAAGTTCTTTTAAAATCACATGACATCTACTTTGGGCTGGTCCTTTGTTAGGTCTAAACTCGGGCTCGATTTTGGATTTGAGCTCAACTTTTGGAAGGCTATCTTTGCAGGGATAGTATCGATTGTCATAGATTCTTTGGACTTATTTGTGTTGACATCATTCTTTATTTCTTTCTTAGGATCTTTCTTGTCACGTGGATAATTAGCAGGTAACTTCCATACCCTACAATTTGGATCTTCAGGTTATGAGTGTGTGTTTCCAACTCTTCAAATGAGTGAGGCATATTTGCTTGGAGATTATAGAGTAATATTCAATGCGTGCATTGTACACACATGTTAATGGAAGATGTTTCACCGATTCGTTCGTTGCAGTTGCACAAGGTTCCTCCAGCATTCGATGTATTTTACAACAGGCTCTTCCTTGCTCTGCTTCGTTTGACTAGAAGGCCGACGTTCGCCTGTGCTTTAAAAGCGTATTAAGAATTCTTGCTTGAGTTTATTCCAACTATCAACTACCTCGGTCGGTAAGTCTAAATGCCATTCAAATGCAGTACCTTTGAGGGAGCGTACAAACTGCTGCAACATGGTATCATTTTAAGTGCCTGTGTTGTTATACGTTTCAATGAAATGAGCAACATGTTGTTTTGCTTGTCCATCCCATCAAAACATTGGAATTTTGAAGGTTGGCATCCAAGTGGCAACTTGGCATCAACCAATGAAGATTGCGGTGAACCACTATACTGGGCACGAATGTTGTTCGCAATCTTATGTTGAAGGTTTTGGACGGATAGAGAGCCAACAGAGAGTTGAGTAGCGCCGAGCAACACATTTTGAACAATTGTTTGATAATGTATATCTTGCATTTGTTGGCATTCTTGGGCTTCTGGATATTTAGCTTTGGAAGATCCTGCATTTTCTTGATTCCCTTCAACCAACGAATTTTGCAACTCCTATCTGTGCATAAGTTCAGCAATATGTGCATCTTTTTCATCTAATGACTTTGTTAACTTTTCAATGGATAGAGTCATTTGTTGGATTCGGTCATCAGAGCCCAATGTCGCTTCCTTGACCATCACTATCTCGGGTGATTCTTTATATGAAGTATAGTCTCCCCATCTTTGCGGAAAAGTAGTATGAAATGATCCAGACACGGATATGCCATTGGAGATGGAACCAAAATAAGAGCTTTTCACCGAACTCTTGGTCTTTTCTGTCCAGCGAGAATTCGGCTTCTTGTAAGCAATTTTCGTTTTGTCTTTGTTAGAGAACTTCTCTTATGGTGGGACCAGTTGAGTTTTCCCAATTTTCGTTCAAGCTTTAATCGCATCGAAGAGTTCAGCAAGTGTCTTTCAAAATGAGTCATAATTTTGTTTTCCTTTTCGCTTGCCATTGTTAATGTAGTGGTTGAAACTTGAAGATCCTGAGATCAAAAGATAAGATGACATGATGGTCCCACCGAGCGTGCCAAGTATTTTTGTACAATGAATTTCGCATATTAAAATACCAAAATCATTACAAATTGTATTTTTACCATTGTTAAGCACTTGAACATGCTTAATTGCTTTCTTAATTATTATTACCTTGATTGATGTGAATTTATCGACTATATTAATAAAAAACTCTAATTCATCCACAATGCTGGGGTCTCCTTTATTTTTTGAATTTTTTTCACACTTTTTTAATTAAAAAAATTATATGGTTCACTGTAACACTTGAGTCTTAAATATATCATCATGTTTTATTTTAAATTATACGATCGAGATAATTCAAATTCACGTAAATAGAATTATAATACAATCATGCTATATGTACATTTTTTTACACTATTTTTTTACATTGAACCATGCGGTGACACGTAATTGGACAGTTTAAAAAACACACTTTCTCACCCAACACTTTTTGAACTCCAATGAAATATACACAAGGATGTAAACCCCACAATGTACATTTAGTATTATTCGTTATAATAATATTGATATTTTAAAAAGAAATTGACATTGGATTGTTAAATTCAATTCTAACGGTCATATTTGAGTCGTTATTTTTTCGTTGTTTAAGGTTTTTCAATTGAAAAGATGCATTGCAAATATTACATTGAATATTTCGAAAAATTCTTATTAATCAGCAATGTGAACTAAAAGTGACATGTTGTGTCACTTTTTTGAATTTCTATCACTTCCAATTTATAGGTTGTTGTGTTTTTAAATGAAATTATGTTCTATGTTTAATTTATATAAGAAAAGAATAATACAAATAGACGAAATGTAGAAGCAAATTGTTGAATTTTAAGGGCAAATTATTCCGTTCGGTGCACTTCGCTCCGGTATCGATCATTTTGATCCAGTAAACTTGTGTTACACTCGCCACATATACAACACAAATAAATCATCTCTTGGATATTCTAAGGTTTTGATTGGTGTTTTTTTTTATTATTATTATTATTTTCAGTTACTTCCAACTTATAGGGGCTTGTGTTCTTAAAATGAAGTTGTATTCTATATTTTGCTCCTGTTTGTCTACCATTATTTTAAAAAATTATGTATTACAGTAAGATTCTCTATCACACATTCACCCAATAAAATATTTTACACACAAACTAATAAAATTACTTTAATTTTCAATCACACATTCTCCAAAAAATACTATTCATTACTCTATTTTTCTTCTAATAATGGGAGACAAACACACCCTTAATCAATAAAAGTGAAACATAATCATAAAGAGATAACATGTAGAAGAAAATCAACAACATATGGATCTATTCTAAACTTTTGATTGGTGTTTGTCACTTTTTGGAGTATTTGTCAATTATGTTAATTTCTATCACTTAATTGAATCGTGTCAATATTTAATGCCACATAAACATACACCATTTAATCTTTTTGAAGCATCTATTTATTATTAGTTTATTTGGATTTCGTTTAACTATCTATTTTTTTTTTCTTTTTGCAGGATTGAAATTTAGCCATTGTTTAAGCCTCATTTTTTTCAAAACTTATTTTCAACCATACATTTTTTAATAAAATAATTTTACACGTAAATTGAATTTTTTTTATTTTTTAACCACACGTTCTCCAAAAAATGACTATTCAAAAATACATTTTCCCCCTCAAAATAAGGCTCAAACAAGGGTTTAATATAGTGGGATAAAATTCTTCTTGTCTAAGATTATATTAAGAGAAGTCAAGTTTCATGATTTGTGACATTTTCATTAAAATGTGACATAGCATATTGTGCCACTTTTTAGTTAAAATGTCACACAATCAATTACTAATAGAACAGTACATCTTTGGCTAAATTTTCAGTTTACTTACAAGAATTTCTTTTAGATGTTAATTTCTTTTGTATTGTTTTAAATGTAAATTAAGTTTTTATGATAAAGAAAGTGACAATGTACATCATTCATCATTTTTCAATAAAAAAAAAGTGACATTATGCATGTTTGACATCCACAAATTTATTTTATAGTTTGTGACATGATTATTTTCAGTCATACATTCACACAATAAATATAGTCAAAATTCATTTTTTCCCAATTAATGAGAATCAAACAGGTTATATATGTCAATTTTAGAGCATGTTTGAACCCCATTAAAAGGATAAGAATGCATCTTGGAATAGTAGATTGATGGAGAATGTGTGCTAAAAAAAATAAAGAAAATTTGAGTTTGTGTAATATTATTTTATTGAAAAATGTGTTGTTGAAAATGAGAAAAATCTATTTTGAAAAAGATGAAAATCGAACAAGGGCCTAATTAAAAAGTCTGACTTGACTTTAATAATATTTTTTTAATTTCAAAACACTTTTCATATTATTTTTCAAAAGACCTCTAATTTCAGGGTATTTCTGTAAGTTGTTCTTTCAGATTTATCCTATTTTTATTTTCTTAATGGACCTAAATGAATTCTCCATTGATTGAAGGGAAAATTACCTTAAACCCTGAATTTGAAGTTTCTGTTATGCCTTGCAAAACTAGGACCCGCACGTGGTCCCAATCAATATACGTGGCAAGCAGTTCGGATGTCCCCACGTTCCACACACTAACAGGGATGACCCAACTCTACACGGACAACCTTTTTTAAGAGTTTGAGCGACCCTGTGTAGGAAGAGGTTGGTCGACCCTGTTACACGTAGACCCCATTGCAAGGACCGGTCCAGGGCAAGGCAAGGCGACGTCAAGAATCATAGACAAATCTTGTACCACACGACTGACAAGACAACTCACTGCCACCGCTGCAAACCTATTTGGTCAAGTCCAAGTAGCAAGCTAGGCTTTGTGAGTACCAAAGTGGTACTAGCATTCAAGGCTATGATTAATTGTTGCCTATGATTAGAAAGGTCAATCATGCGGATGAGGCCACGTGCATTATCATCCAGTGGTCCTCGTTCTTCTTATCCAAGTATAAAAGCTCACACTTAGTGTCACTAAGAGGTAATGCAAGTTTAGAATCTAAAATGTATATTCTTGCCACCTAATTATTTCATTCATCTCCCAAAGCCGACCCCCTTTCTTTTATTATAGGCTAACATTTTAAGCTCTCCCACCCCATAATTATTTCTCGAATTGACTTGACTGTCGGAGTGTACGTGGACAACTTCACCCCTTCCGAAAAGGCTACGTGTGTCTAACGGTTTGTCCAAGTGTGCAGAAATCCAGCTTACGTGGACGTGAGAGACATTGAGATCTGTTGGCCACCTTATTGGAACATTTTTAGGGGTCAACAGATTGACGACATATGTGGAAAAATTGACAATGTAATCACGAACATCCTTGTGGTAAATGTCATTAAAGGCCTTGAAGAAGAGCCTAGTTTTTTAAGAAAGAATCCCCGCAAAGAGAAAGTACCTAAAACACTTATTTTTTGGCTCCAAGTCAAATACACATTATAAGTTGTAGCCACTACGGGTCCAAAGGTAGAAACAAATAGCATGAGGCTTCTGAAGAAGACGTCATCCTAACAAATGTGAACTTCTGTCGTCCCCAACACCAACACAGGCAAGGTAGTACCGTCGCACGCGTAGCCAGGGAAGTAGGAGAGATAGCGGTAAATATGATAAACATGGCCCAGCAAAATGCTACCATGCAACAGCTACTCTTGCAGATACACCAGCAGGCGGGATACCAAATGCCTCAGCAGAGAGTGTTTCTCCAAAAAGGCAAGGAAAATGATACGATGGCCTACCCCCAAACATGTAGAAGGAAGATCAGTCCAGTGGAAAGGGAGGTGGAAATGGACACCTCCACCAACTATGCTACTAGTCGACCCGGTGGTAACATACTACAGGAGGGAAACTTCCTCTATACTATGCTCAAGAACGAGAACCGCAAAGATCCACCTGTGTTTTTAATCGAATCGAACCATCAATGCCAAGAAATATGTCCCACCAACCTTCCCCTGTTCTGAGAGAGTCAGAAAAATATCAAGAATATGAACCTTGAGAGGCTTATCCACCTAGAAATAGGTGGGAGAGAAGAAACGAGGCAAACTTGAGAAATCAAGTGGAAATGTCACGACCTCGTCAATACCAAGTAGAGGAAGATAATTTCGACGGTCCAGGTAGATCCTTTGAGTTAGATGATGATGATGATGAAAGTCTGCCCTTTTCCCAAGAGTTGAGAAGCGCCCAAGTTCCAAGCTAGTTCGTGCCACCAAAAATACCTAAATATGAAAGAAAGGGTGATCTGGTGAAGCACCTCAACAATTATAATACTCATATGTCTCTATTAGGAGCTTTCCCATCGTTAAAGTACAGAGCTTTCCATCTCACATTAATTGAAGTAGTTGTATTCCAACCGATAGTATTAAGAGCTAGCCAGACCTTAAAAAGGCCTTTTTGAACTAATACATGTCTAGCAAAGAAGGCGAGGCCCCCATCCAAAGGCTGCAAGACGTGAGGCAGCAAATGGGTGAGACTTTAAAAAGCTACTTGACTCGCTTCACGGATGAGATGATCTATTGTGAGCAAGTTACTAATAGAGATGCCCTTTCTGCTATAAGAAAGGACTCGGTATGAACACCCTATTTTGGAGGGATGTGCGAAACAAGAATCCCACTTCATATGATGTCTTGGTAGAAATGATGAGGAGCGAGATTGTCAACGAAGAACTGATTGATCATCATAATCGAACCTTCCTGGGACTCCCACCGCCTCAGAGACAGCGACAAGGTCTTGTATCGCACTTGGTAAACCAGTAATGGACCCAAGGAAGACATACAATCACCCCCACTTCATGCCAAACATTAGCCATTGCCACGCCAAATGTGGTGCCCTATTTGGCATACGAAGAAGTTGGATCTAAGACTTAAAGACAATCAAATCAATCTAGAAGAAGAGGTAGATAAAAGAACAGGGAGCCTAGAGATAGGCAATACTGCACCTACCATCGAACCAACAGCTATAGCACTAAAAACTGCATATTCAGGCCATATCATGAGGGGCCAATGGGCCCCATGAAGAAAGGAAAAACACCCATCAGGTGCAAAGGAACGTGTCTCATCCTAGATTCGATGGGAAAACTAGACGTGGTAAGGTAAGGTGACATCGCAGAAATGAATCGCCTCGACGAGAACACAAGAAGGAAAGAAATAGGCCAAAAGGTTGACAAAGGCCTAAGAGAAAATCCCCAGCTAAGGCAGATAATGTCCTTATCAGGGAGATCGACACCATTATTGGTGGCCCACATGTGGGAGGGGAGTCAAGAAATGCCCAGAAAAACTACGCGAGGGAAGCAAATGATCCTCCCATGACAAACTACTTAGTCAATAGCACCGCTCGACATCCCACCAATATCCTTTTCAGATGAGGACACTACTGGGGTTCATTATACCCATTACGATACTCTGGTGGTACGAGCCGTTGTAGCTAAAAAGGAGCTCAAACGCATGTTGGTAGACAATGGGAGTTCCGTCAACATCTTGTTTGGAACCACCTATGACAAGATAATGGTAGACCATAAGCTCTCCCCCATAACCGTCTCCTTATATTGTATTACGGGCGATAGTATTGTTTCTAGAAAGAGGATCACACTAGCAGTAAAAATGGGAGAGCTCCCACTCATGGCACACCACTACATGGTATACCTCATTGTAGACCACTGATTTGCCTACCATGGGGTGTTGGGATGACCCACTTTGAAAGAACTTGGAGCCGTTACTTCCATACGCCATTTATGTATGAAATGTCCATCTGAAAGAGGAATTGCCACAGTTCGAGAAAACCAGAGGGCTCGAGGGAATCCTACCTTAACTCTTTGAGAAAGTCCAAACCTTGAAGTGTAAACATGGTCTTAGAGGACGCTAAAATAGTTGATGCGCCTGAAGAAGGTCATACCCCTGAGCAGAAGGGAGACGTCAACATGATGGATGCCTCTGAAGAAAGGATAATCATTGTGAATTTTGGCCTTAGGGTCACCGAATCAAACACACAAATAACCCTAGTGAAAGAGCTCGAGTCTTTCCTAGTGGACCCTCACGACCCCCACAAGGGTGTTGTAAGTAGGGAAAGAACTTAAGTTAGAAGAAAATACGAGACTTAAAGGTTTCTTGCTTAAACATTTAGACATGTTTATATGAAAACACGAAGACATGGTGGGCATCGACCTCAAAATTAGTTGCCACTGACTCAATGTGGACCCTAAGTTCACACCTCATAAGAAAAAAAGAAAAACATTGAACCCGAAGAGGTACGGAGCCTTGAAAGAAGATGTACAAAAACTCATATCCAACGCATCCATCAGGGAGATACTATACCCAAAGTGGATATCCAATCCAGTCTTAGTAAAGAAATCCAATGGCAAGTGGACAGTTTGCATAGACTTTTCCAACCTTAAGAAGCATGCCCAAAAGACGGCTTTCCGCTTCCAAGAATTGATCAATTAATTGACTCCACTGCATCCCATGAGCTCTTGAGCTTTATGGATGCATACTCAGTATACAACCAAATTTCATTACACCCAACAGACGAGGAAAACACCTCATTCATCACTGAAAAATGCCTCTATTGCTACAAAGTCATGCCATTTGGCTTGAAAAATGTTGGGGCAACTTATTAGCGGCTAGTCAACAGGATGTTTGCCGACCTCATAGGCAAGACAATGGAGGTATACATCGACAACATGCTTGTGCAGAGCCTCAGAACAGCAGATCACATCGAGCACCTGGAAGCCACCTTCAAAATCCTAAAGAAGTACCGGATGAAGCTGAACCCATTGAAGTACGCTTTTGGAATCGCTTCGGGGAAATTCTTATGTTTCATGGTTAATTAGCGAGGTATCAGAGAAAACCCTGAAAAGATTAAGGCCATGCTGAATATGAAATCCCCATGCAAGCCCAAAGAAGTACAATGTTTGATAGGTCGTCTAGCAGTGCTAAACTGCTTCATCTCAAAGGCGGTAGAAGGGAGAAAAGAGGTTCCAATGGAATGAAGAATGTGAAGAGGCTTTCCAGGGATTGAAGGAGCACTTGGGCCAAGCCCCCCTCCTCTCAAAGCCCAATGAGGGAGAAGCATTGCTACTGTATTTGGTCATAAGTGCAGAGGTTGTGAGTTCAATCCTATAAAGGAAAGAAGAAGCATGCAACAACCTGTCTACTACGTGAGCAAAGCTCTTTTCCAGCTGAGTTGCGTTACGCTGACATGGAAATGGTGGCTTCTAGGAAGCTGAGGCTATACTTCCAGGTCCACAGTATACATGTATTAACAAGTCTTCTCCTCAAATAGGTGAATTCGACATTTTGTATTGGCCAAGAACCTCAATAAAGGGATAAGTAGTAGTAGAATTCATAGTAGAATTCACTGAGGCAACACACATCAATGTCGTAATGGAAGTATCAGAACCCCCAGCTTGGAAACTGTTTGTTAATAGATCTTCTGGAGAAATGGGGTCTGGGGTTGGTGTATTACTAGAGAGACTAGAAGGCCCCAAACTCAACTATACGGTAAGATTTGGTTTCAAGACCTCCAATAATGCGGCAGAATACAAGGTATTGATAGCAGGTCTGAGATTAGCGAAAGAAATGCAAGTCAAAAGCTTAATAGTTTGTAGTGACTCACAGCTGGTTGTGAGTCAAGTCAATGTCAGCTCCACAGCCAAGGATAAAGGCAAGTAGTATAACTGAAAATGGTAATGGACCTGCTTCCCAACATTAAGAAATTTGAGCTGACCCAGATACAAAGGGCAAGGAATCTACATACGGATGCTTTGTCAGAACTAGCTAGCAACAATGATTTCGAACTGCTTAAAACTGTACCAGTAGAGTACCTCATTAAGCATTCTACTTGCAAGAGGGAGGAAATGATGTGGATTGAAGGGACCCCACCATGGATGCAACCAATTATCGCCTACCTGAATGATCAAACCTTATCGAAGATAAAGAAGAGGCTCACAAACTCAGGTATCGAGCCGCCCACTATATGTTCTAGGATGAGGTGCTTTATAAGAGAGACTTCTCATCCCCGCTTCTGCGATGTACTGGAGGAGAAAAAGCCAACTATATCCTACGAGAGATTCATGAAGGAGTTTGTGGTAACCATACCAAGGGACCAACACTAGCTCAGAAAGTATTAAGGTAAGGATACTATCGGCCAACTCTAAAGAAAGACGCGGTACAATTTGTAAGAAAGTGTGACAAATGCCAACGTTTCTCCTCCATCCAAAGGCAACTGTCACAGGAGCTTACTATGGTGTCCAGCCCCTGGCCTTTTACTAAATGGGGTGTCGACCTGATAGGCCCTATACCAAAAGGTAAAGGAAGTGCTAGCCATGCGATTGTCGCCATCGACTACTTTACTAAGTGGGCCGTGGTAGAACTATTGGCAAAAATAATTGAGGCGAGTACGTCCAAGTTCATCTGGAAAAACATCATTTGTCGGTTCAAAATTCCCTACTTGCTCATAACAGACAATGGGCGACAATTCGACAATAAGAAGGTTAGAGACTTATGCGATGAACTAGGTATCAAGAGGCATTTTGCCTCCCCTCACCACCCCCAGGCAAACTATCAGAATGAGTCAGTTAACAAGACCATCAAGCACCTTTTGAAAAAGAAACTTGATGCGTCGAAAGGGGTATGGGATGACGAGCTTCCCCATTTGTTGTAGGCAATTCGTACCACCAGTCGAACTACAACTGGAGAAACCCCATTCTCTATGGCATATTGGGCTGAGACTATGAGCTCGGTTGAAGTAGGTCTTCCTTCACCTCGTCGCTTGCACTTCAACGAAATATCAAATGATGAGATAAGGCAGTGTGAACTCGATTTCCTTGAAGAAATGAGAGATAATTTACAGATAAAGCTGGCATCTTATCAGGGAAAAATGGCAAGGTACTACAATGCCAAGGTAAAAAAGAAGTCATTCAGAAGAGGTGACCTTGTGCTCAGTAGGATTTTTCCTTCTTCAAAAGAGCCTGGTGTTGGTACGCTAGGTCCGTATTGGAAGGGCCCATATCGTATATTAGGCGACGAGAGAATAGGGACCTTCCTAATTGAAAACTTGGATGGGAAAGTGCAATCCCACCCCTGGAATGTGGAACACTTGCGTATGTATTACCAGTGAAGACATGGTCATTGCTTGTGAATACTTTTGATTAATGAAGATGTCTTTCAACAACTCTTGTTAGTTATGATGAGCTCATACGTTAATTACTATCATCCAAGGTTAGTTATGACGAGCCCATAAGTTAATTTAATTCAAATAGTTATGACGAGCTCATACAATAATTATTATTGCTTAATTCTAATTATGGCAAGCCCATAAGATAATTTGATTCAGTTAAGTATGGCAAGCTCATAAGGTAATTATTATCGCTTAAGGCTAATTATGGCGAGCCCATAAGATAATTTGATTCAGTTAAGTATGGTGAGCTTATACGGTAATTATTATCGCTTAAGGCTAATTATGGCGAGCCCATAAGATAATTTGATTCAGTTAATGATGACAAGCTCATACGGTAATTATTATCGCTTAAGGTCAATTATGGCGAGCCCATAAGATAACTTAATAAGTATGACGAGCTCATACGTTAAATATTACCAACACTTATGGTGAGCTCATAATTTAATTCAGTTACTTGTGATGAACTCATACATTAATTTGTTCAAAGTTAGCTATGGCGAGCCCATAAATTAATTTAATTCAAATGGTTATGACGAGCTCACACATTAATTTGTTCAAAGTTAGCTATGGCGAGCCCATAAGTTAATTTAATTCAAAAGGCTATGACGAGCTCACACATTAATTTGTTCAAAGTTATCTATGGTTAGTCCATAAGTTAATTTAATTCAAAAGGTTATGATGAGCTCACACATTAATTTGTTCAAAGTTAGCTATGGCGAGCCCATAAGTTAATTTAATTCAAAAGGTTATGAAGAGCTCATACGTTAATTTGTTCAAAGAAATTGGTCATGCTCAATCAGTTGTAAACACAGAGGAATTGAGAAAGTCTTTTTATATACAATCAATATTTATTACAAAGAAAGAAATGTTACAAAGAAATTTTAAACAGAAAACTTATTCTAAATAGTAGCGTTGTCCTGCTGAGGTCCCTCCTGGGCATCCACCTCCTTCATTGAGTCCTCTACTTCGTTAGCATGGGTGGATGACTCGTTCGCTTGGAGTTCTTCTTTTAAGGAAGATAACTTCAGCTTGACAAGCCTTCCGAAGACTTCATTGTAGGCGACCTTCCTCCAATACAGACCAAGGTCGTCATACTCAGCCCTTTCATGGAAGTGGGCATTCACGACTACCTCTCCTGCCCCGTTCAATTCATGCTCCAAGTGGGTAGACTCAGCAGTTAGCTCGTCGACGCGAGCCTTCAGCTCCCGTTTCTCTTTATTGGCTACCTCCAAGGCTGATGAAGCGATCCTTTGTAAGTTGTCAGAGTTCTCCACACACTTCGTCAGAGCATTCACTTCAACTTTGCAAAGATGGACTTCCTTCTTTAGTTCATTATTTTTCATGGAAAGTGCCTCCATCCTCAACTCTGCCTCAGCTTGCTTCACCTTGGAGGCTTCAACGACTACATTGGCTGAAGACACCTCAGTCTTTGTTTTATTCAGGGCCACCTCCGTGTCATTTGCCCTTCGAAGAAATTTCTTATTAAGGCCCTACAGCTGCCTCATCTCCATTTGGACATTTAAAAATAAGCCCTGAGAACAAGCCTATAGGGCGAGCCCAGCTTCCACCATGTCGACTGCATCACAGGTCTCGACATACGATGAGCACTTATCAGTCTAATATTTATGGTGAACCCTCGTAGCCCCCTAGACCTCAACAGGAAACATCTCCATCACAGTGGAGGCAATCTCATCAGATCTTCCCCCCAAGAAGTTCTGAGGTTTTTCCTCAGAGGGGGCACTCCTCGTCTTCTTACCCCGACTCTTCCTCACCAAACTCGCGCGCTCCTCAACCATCTCCTTTATCTCCATTATTTTCACGATCAAAATAGGATCAGGTTTAATGGGTCGTCGAAGTGACTCTCCAATGGTGGTCTGGCGTTTGAGTGGAGGGTCAGGCCCAGTGTTCTTCAACAACACCAACTTCCTCTTGGGAGGCCTCTATAAGGAAGTTTTTGCCTTTTCCCCTTCTTCTCAGGAAGAGGCAATGGGTTCATCTTAGAGAGGCAAGCCAGCTCATCCCGCTGATTCTTGTCAGAAGAATAACTGAAGCTCAGGGGCTTCTTTTTCTTTGCCTCCCCCAAGTGCTTCATCTGGAATACATCTAGTTTGACATATTCCTTCTTGTCGTGTTACCCTACAAGAGAAGAGGCAAACAATTAGGAAAGCCATGAAAGAAAGTAATTATCAAACAAGGAAGCGAACCGTTAAGTGTTCTACTTTGGTAGCCATTAGTTGGTGGGCCACGAAGAGGTTCCGCTCTCCAAGAACGTTCTTGAAGTACCTCTTCTTTGAGGGCAGCTTGTATATCGCCTTGATGATGGCCCACTCAGATTGCTCAAGTTTGAATCGGTCAACTGCAGCTGTACAAAGCACGGATCAGAAAACATGAATAAAAGAATAAAAATGAAAAAAAAAAAACACTTCAGCTCACCGCCACACACCCCTTCCTATGGAAGCAAGCTATCTCCTCAGGGGTCTCCATGAATATCTCGATATTATTAGGGATCATATACCTCTCCCTAAAGGCCTCCAACTCGCTCTTCTTTATATCCGTCGCCTACAAGGAGGTCTCTTACCTGATACTACGGTTTACGGGGCCCTCCTGCATTATCTATGCACTGTGAGGACCCCCCATGGCCTGGTATGCCCATCTCAGCATAAATTAGTGCCATATTAACTTCGAAAGACTCCCCAAACACCTTTTTTTCAAGGAATAAGCCATTTAACGCAAATAAGATGGAAAATTTGAGAAATATAAGCACTTACGTGAGTTCTAGAAACTTAGAAATGATGAAAATGGGTGTGTTTGCCAGAAAAAGGATGGAGGAGGTACCAAAATAATTGTAGAGATTCTCAACACTTAGAATATTAACTTTCGCGAAGTGAAAGAAAAAAGAAGAAAATAGGGCTTTAGCCTTTTATATAGGCAGGATGAAGGAACCTCAACAGTTGGATTTTCTCCTATTATGATATGGACCACACATCTGCCATTTTATATGGCACGTCAAAACCAAATGACGCTTGAATCAAGGGCTCGATGAGGTCATGGATTGTACGCTCTGTAAAGTTACGTGAGCCTCACTAAATGTAGGACACCATTATCATTTGCGAATTAAATGTGCACATAGTACGAACCTTGAAAATCATACCATAGCTATTTCTTATTGGGAACCGCCATGTCTTTCAAATCATTAAAGCGCATCGCCCAAGGTGCCTCAGTTTCATCAAAGATGATGGGCATTTTACTCACAGGGCTTCAGCTCGAACCGTGTAGCCTCATCTCAAGCTTAAGTTTCATCAAAGAGGCTCGACATCTTACTCACAAGGCCTCGCCTCAAACTGTGCGACCTCATCTAAAGTTTCAATTTGATCAAAGGGGCTCAACACTTTGCTCCAAGGGCCTCGCTTCGTATTGCCCAGCTTTATCATGGACTTCAACCACATTGGAGAGGCCTCTTACTACCACTTCCACTTGAAAGTCTATGCATTACATGAATAATCATACCTGGACTTCGGGGACTGTTGTTACACCTTGCAAAACTAGGACCCGCACGTGGTCCCAATCAATGTACGTGACAAGCAGTTCTGGGGCCCCACATTCCACACACTAACAAGGACGACCCAACTCTACACGGATGACCTTTTTTATGAGGTTTGAGTGACCTCGTGTAGGAAGATGTTGGTCAACCCTGTTACATACAGACCCTATTGCAAGGACCGGTCCAAGGTAAGGCGATGCGGTGGCGAGAATCCTAAACAGATCTTGTACCACGCGACTGAAAAGACAACTCACTACCACAGTCGCAGACCTATTTGGTTAAGTCTAAACCGCAAGCTAGGCCTTGTGAGTACCAAAGTGATACTAGCATTTAAGGCTATGATTGATTGATGCATATGATTAGAAATGTCAGTCATGCGGATGTGGCCACGTGCATTATCATCCAGTGGTCCTCGTTCACCTTGCCCAAGTATAAAAGCTCACACTTAGTGTCATTAAGAGGTAATGCAAGTTTAGACTCTAAAATTTATATTCTTGCCACCCATTTATTTCATTCATCTCTGAAAGCCGGCCCCATTTCTTTTATTGGAGACTCACGTTTTAAGCTCTCCTACACCCATAATTACTTCTCGAATTGACTTGACCGTTAGAGTTCGAGCGAGCAACTCCACCCCTTTCGAAAAGGCTGCATGTCTCTAACGCTTTGTCTAAGTGTACAGGAATCCAACTTACGTGAACATGAGAGGTCTTGGGATCTATTGGCCACTTCATTAGAACATTTTTAGGGGTCAACATTTTCAATTACATTAATCAAATTGTAAATATTTTTCTTCAAAAATTTAGTATAATCTCATTTTCCATCCACCCACTACATTTCGCTCCCCATCCCTACTTTCTTATCCCTACCACCGCCATTACAATACCCACCAATCAAATACTGCCCCACCTTGTCCTCACAAACATTTTTTTCATACAGCAAGAAAAAGCTCTTCCCACTTTCAAATGTGTTTCATCTTTTCTGTCAAGTTGTTTAATTTCTCTTTCCTTTCGATTCATCTTCTATTATTACTTAGGGTGTAATCGTTTCTGAAAACGAGTGCGATGGCAATGATATGGTGGACCGGTGGTGGTCCGACGACAGAACTAGGGAGTGGCTGGTTTATATGGTGGATACTTGAAGGAATGGTGGTTCGACGGTGGGTGCTTGGGACTGTAGATCTGGGGAATGGCTGCTTGGGACAGTGGTTCGACAGTACTTAAAGAAATTGAAAGAGAATGCACACTACGTGTTCGACGCTTTTAGATTTGGAATGGTTAAAATCTTTTTTTTTTAGTTGGCTTGTGAAATTTTGTGGTTAAGATTTGTAATCGATGGCGGTCTTTAAGGTTTGGCGGCGGTTGGTTATGGTTAGGGGCGGATCCAGCTAGGGCGTGCCTTTAATGTTGACCATTGACCGTTGATAATCAACAACCGTAATAACGATGTTGTTTATTAACCCTAAAGCCTAAATTTCTAAATCACATATTCTCAATTGAATTTTTTAAATCCTAAACCCTAAATTTTTAAACATAAATAATAAATTTTCAAATCACAGATTCACAAATCACAATTCTCATTTGAACACCAAATTATCAATTAACTCATTACTCGTAGAACATAAATCATTATTCTTAACTCATAAATCATAAATAAAAAATAACACCAAATACCAATTCCAAATTTTCAAAGCCAACAAAAAAAATCTATAAAAGAACAATGAAGGAGACTCTTTGTCCAGTATCTATCCACCGTTGTGTATTTTCTTCTCACCTTTACCGATCATATGGAAATGCTAATGGATATATATATATATATATAATGGTAATGGGTCAACTGAATTTAGACTGGGCCTGGTTATTTTAAAAAAGGCCCACATCATTTTAAGCCCAAATTTAAAAAAATAAAAGAAAAGTAAAATAAAGAAAAAAAGAAACCAGAAATAATTTTGATCGTCTTCTTCTCCTCTCTCCTTTCCTTCCACTGACACCGGACCACTGTTCCAACACAGCCCAACACGCAGGTCACACCCCCTTGCTGGGTATTGGATCCGTTGCTAGTGGTGGTTCTAATGATGGTGTGATGTCGGTGGTGGTCATTGGCGGATCCAACACCCAACGAGTGGCCATCGGCATTCATATTTATTTTGGTGTCAATGTATAATATTTTGGATATATATATAATTTCCTTTTCTTCTAAAGAAGTTCTTCTAGTTCAGTAAGAGTAATCATCTTTGGTTGCAATCCTTTATACAAATGATTTTAGTTTATATTTTTCACCATTTTGGCGTATAGACATTAAAACCAGTGCAAATTGCAATAGGAAGATTCGAACATGTGACTTCATTTGAGAATATAAACAGTTCCACCACTATGGCATTTGGCGATTATTGAAATTATATGTAATAAAAATATATATGTTTAGTTTTCTCAAGTAATAGATATATTCTCCTTTTCTTTTAATTTTTTTAACTAAATTTCGATATTACAATGACCCATCAATTAAACTATTGATTCACAGGTTGAACCACTAATTCGATGATCCGATAATTTGTTCGAGTCAATTATCGGATCGAACATGATAATTATGTTTTGAAGAGTGAAAAAATAACGAAGAAGAAAATTAATTTGGTGGTTGACATTTACTGAAACCAAAAAATGTATTTGTTTTAATTTTGTCATTAGAGACTATTTAGTCGGCAAAAAATTTTGACAGAAGAGATAAGCATTGCCGCTAATTTTTCTTCACACGTTCAATAACAAAATTTTTGTCATATTTAAAACTATTAAATAGTTTTTTTTTCTATTAGAATGATATTATTAGCAAATTGAACTTTGAAAGAAAGTAATTGGACTCATTTTTCAAACTTGAAATTCTTACACAATAAATATTATTAATTGGATAGATAACGTCATTTCACACTTACAATTCGAACTACGATGTAATTAATTTGAATTCACGGTATTGGTTATTATTGCGGCCGTTGATGGTTAATGATCAACTATCGCTTGTGCTCACTCAAGATCCTGGATTCGTCACTGAACTGGTGGTTGGTGTTTGTTGAAGGTGTTGGTGGAAGTGATGGTGATGGTGATGGTGATTGTTGTTGCGGATTTTGAGTTAAAGGTGATAGTGATGGTACATTGGAGTGGTAGTGGTCGTGAGTGGTCGTGGATTGTGGCGTTGGTCTTAGGTGTATGCAATTTTTTTGTGGTGATGTTATCTGACAAAATATGTATTTATTGTGATTCGGTGTGATCAATTCTGTCTCATTGTGATTGTTTGTAACCAAATTAACATTAAGTCACAAATTAAATTGATTTGATCACATACAGTCACACTGAATACAAATTTGATCATAATTACTCACAAATAACACGTCATTAACTTGGTTACATAGAGTCATAAATAGACTAATTTCATCATAGACGGTCTTGTCACAGTTAGCCACAGATAACCCAGGTATGGTTACAAATAAAAAATTTGATCATATATAACACAGTTAGTCACAAATCTCGTCAACTACAATGCAACACTACTCCTACCACACGGTACTCAAAATGTTGCTACCACCTCACACCCCACCACTACCGTTAACCAGATCAATTTCGATGCACTTTTATCACCTGCAATGCACCATCACTGTCACCACACAGATCTATTTTCTAAACACAGTGCCACCTCACCACCCCACCCCACCTGACCTGTAAAATTATTTGTACAAGTAAATGTGTATGGAGAGAAAATATTTTTAATTTTTGGAGTTTTCTACGGTGGGGTGCAGTGGGGTGGGGTCAGTGGGTGGGTTGGGTATTATTAATTGATATATTATTAATTTGGTGGGAGTGAGTGATGTCGGATATTATTAATTTCATGGGGATAATTAATTTCAATTAATTATATACTATATGTATATTATTAATTGGTATAGTATATAATTAATTGGAATTAAGTAATTTGACAAGTTTATTAGATTTGAAATGTAATTTTTATTAGTCTTGAGTTATGTATCTTTTCCTTCATTGAAAGCAATCGGAGTAAAGAATTTGTCAAAGCAATTTTAGTTCAGGATTGTAGTCTAACAAGCACGAGACATATTGTTGAACGCGATTTACTTTGGATAAAAAGGATTACAGTCTAACAAGTACATTGTAATTCGTAAGCGTTGGAGAATCGCGCATATCAAATGGTTCCGAATGATTCAAATTCCAGCTCGGGTGAGTGCTTAGTAACATAAATTTTCCAAATTTTATTTACTTTTTCAGAATTTCAACAAGCTTTAATATTACTGCTTCTATTTCAAGAAAAAAGTAAAAAGATAAACAAAGAAGAAAGAAAACCCATCATTGTTTATGAATTATGGGATATGTGTTTCCACTTAAAAATCAAAGATTGTATCTAGTTTTATATGTTTTGTGTTTCTCTGTATTTTTGTTCTTTTCATAATTTTCTATCTATTATTTTGAGTAATTTGTTCTATTGAAAGCTGAATATGGTAGATCTTCGTGTATATTTTTGTGTATAAATTGCTATCACGTTACTATGCAATTGTTTTGTTGCTTGCAGCTATTTGTAGACCTGAATCTTTTTAATGAAAAACAGATATTTGTTTCGAATCTAACCTCGTAGTTAGTTTCTGTACAAGTTATCAATTTATTACATATTTGCATTGCGGGTTTTGTTTCTTTTTTCCTCTTCTTTTCGGTTTTTTTGTAACTTTTTGTACTTTATTGGGCAGTGGTTGAACACAAGAGAGTGGTAATACAGAACAGTCAAGATGAGAAACTTGTTGGGATATTGCATGAAATGGTCTCCCCCGAGCTTGTAATTATGTGCCATGGATTCCATTCCTCAAAGGTTCGTAATTGTGATCTAGAAAATTTACTTGTGCATTGTACTTCACTATTTATTTGCAATGTTAGAGGCATAATTCTCAATTTTTGTAACCCACTGGTGATGTCCCAGGATCGAATTCCTATGGTGAACCTCGCGGCTGCTTTTGAGAAAGAAGGAATTAGTGCCTTCTGCTGTGACTTTGCTGGCAATGGGTATGCATTAACGCTAGTTACTCATAATATATGCAGTTTAACAACAAATCATGACCGTAATTTATTACTTATTCTTTTTCTCTTCCTAAATTGTTTATCCAGTTGAAATTTTAAATTAATGATCATGGAATTATTCTTCTTTATGCTAATTTTGTACTAAAGATATCTTCCAGTCTTGGAATTGAAATTAGAAATTAAATGTATGTAGCTGTAAATGAAGTAGATGTTCTTATTCTTATGGTTCCTTTTAGATTATCTTGTTTTTGTTCTTGATATATGTTGAGATTAGGTACTGAGAAATAAATTTCTTGCTTCAAAAAATGTAGTTCTTTCCCAACTGCATGTTTCATTCCTCTGGATGCAGTTATATCCAAGCAAAAAAATTCCCATGATTTTATATTTTCACTATTGTTTCTTTGCTTTCACGATAAAGATAAGGGAGGTGTCTTAGGCATGATTGCTTTGTTACTTTCATTGGAAGTGAATATGTGATCCTATTGTGCATGATTCATTATTTCTTCTTTAAGTGTATTTAGTCTTTCTGTATTGTCTTGTTTTTCTGAAAAATAATCCAGTTATTGTTTTTCATTTAGATGAAGAGTAAAACCTGAGTCCTTGTTGGATAATGATGTTTTATTCAATTTTCCATTTGCTTGGGCGAACGAGTCAACCTATCAACTTCTGTGTAATCTTAATTATATTAGTTTCTCAAAGTTGTGGAATGCTCTGGGTTGTTACCTATACATTTTTTTTTTTCCACAAGCTTTTCGACAGAGTTCCTGATTGCTTAGCATCAGACAATTTCTACTTCTACACTATTTAGATTTATTTTACTTTGTCAGAAAAAAATAGTGTAAACTTATGGTTTCTAGAAAGGCGTGGTACGCGTGCAGTATCGGTTGTAACTTGCCGATATGGAAGTAAAGGAGAAAGTGGAAGACGAAGACGTGTCAAAGTAAAAATCCCTGGGTCTCAGACTCAGAGGTGGCCTTGAGTTCAATTGGGTTGATCTAACTAAAACTTAACTAGAACTGTGATAGTTGTTACTATTCTTTTTTCTTTCCGGAGACATGATTCGTCTCAGAATGCTTACGATGGGTCCAAGGCTTACCAAGTGTCTTGTTTGTTAATATGCAGGCTCCTTGAAATTGCTTCACAAACTTGCTTAGATCCTCCATTAACCCGAGACTTGTGGAATTACTAATAAAGAAATATTTTCTGGACTTACCAGGGAAAGTGAAGGAACATTTCAGTATGGTAACTACTGTAGAGAAGCAGACGATCTAAGAGCTGTGGTCAATCACTTTCATGGGGAGAAACGATGCATAGTGGTGGTTATTGGCCACAGCAAAGGTGTGGTAGATATATATCTCCGCAAACTGAACCTTTCTTTCTTTCTTTCTTTTTTTTTTTTTTCCCTTTTTATCTGTTCTTAATTTATCTAATTTTCTCCTTTTTCAATTTTCATAAGGCTGGGCTTTGAGGGGTGGGGTGGGAATGTGTAGGACACAAAGAGAGCTGTGAGCATAGGAAATCTACGTGTGAGATTTTTTAAAGTACCTACAAAAGCTTTTAGGGTTCTAAAGAGCATTCTTGTTTGTTCTATAAAAGCATTTTATGTACATTTGAATTTTATGTTAATTGAAAATTATCTAATTTTATACTTCTCTTGGTAACATATAAATTCAATGAGAATACTATTTTATTCAACTTGAAATCTACACAGATTGTGAATTCTGTAAACATTCTGTACAGTCCACAATTACTTTCTAGGTGGTTTAATCCTAAGTCAAGAACTTCTGATACATTTTCCATTTATCAGTTTGAAGAAAAATTACTGTTCAAGAAAATCTTCTGATTATTGCACATATCCAGTATATTGTTTCACGTTAAAGAATTCTGCTTCTTACAGCTTACAAGTGTCAACTATTTTTGTTTACGAGAATGGACTATTTTCTCTACTTCCTTTCCTAAAAAATGCGGTATGGCTGGATGAAATTCTTACAGGAGGGAATGCTGTGCTCTTTTTGCTTCTTGGTATAATGACGCACAAGCAGTTGTAAATATTGCTGGCCGTTATAATCTAAAGAGAGGAATTGAAGGTCACTTGGGTAAGCACTTCCAAAAGAAAATTGAGCAAAATGGATTCATTGATGTTAAAAATAGAAGAGGTACGTATTATT
>CAIGRN010027389.1:0-13550 GCA_903798345.1 Fraxinus anomala
TGTAATGTCTTAGTGTCACTAAGATATCTTAAATTTTGTTTTATGGCATTAAGGTGTGATTCCTGAGTATTGAGTTGAAATTTAGCATATAATCACACGCTAGCATAATATTGAGTTTACTTGCGATTAAGTAAGAAGAGATCTGATCATACCTCGATATTTTGTAATGTTTATGAAAGTATATTGATCATCTTTGTCCATTTTGATTGATGAGCTCATAGGAGTGTTCATTTCTTGNTCATAGGAGTGTTCATTTCTTGAATCTTCCTAATTTTGGTTTTGAATAGTCATTTGTTGAAAAGGAGTGTCTGGTCCTACACCATTAGTAATGTCTTTCTCGCGATCAAGAAGGCTAGTTTCATTGAAAGTGACATGCATGGAAAATTTTCTTTTGTATTCAAAATGAAGAATTTGCAAAAGTCATCAACACTTCATCTTTTAGGTTCAAAAAAGGGACCCAAATAATCTAGAAAAGTCATCAATAATAACAAAAGCATAATGTTTACCATTTAAGCTTGTGATACTAGATGATCCAAAAATATTCATGTAGAGAAGTCAAAAAATTTTGTAATGGAAGAATGTTGCTTTAATTTGAAAGAACTCTTTACTTGTTTTCCATGCATCATAAATTTTGTCTTTCTCAAATTTCAAAACTTGACGAACATTTAACAAAAAATTTTTTGAAAGTAAGTCCAAGCTAACATGACCTAATCTTCTATCTCATAAATAAGTATTATATTTTAAACTTGATAAACATTCCGCATTCAAATTTAGTGCTTATGACATAAATCTTCTTACTTCGACTTCCTATAAACATCACCTCTTTTCATGTAGTATGCTTGATAATGCACTTGTAAGAATCAAACTTGATATGATAACAAATGATAACATTCATCACACAATTAATTAAAAATATGTAGATTACGTCTAAGGTCGTATACTAAGAAGACATTTTCAATGAAGGGAGATTAATGATTACCAATAATTTCAATATTTCCTTTCACATTATCTTCAAAAGTATCATAACCACCATCATTTATTTTGAAACTTAAGACAATAAAGTTTGATTTTCGGTCATGTGCTTTGAGCATCCACCACCCAAAGTCATTTGCTCTTTATTTTCTTTGGTACCTACAAAAAACATTTGCTCTCTATTTTCCTTGGTAGCTACAAAAATAATTCAATTTTTAATTTTTGGTACCCACACATCATTGGGTTCTCAATAGTTAGTGTTAGTGGATTTTTTGAATCCACTTATAGTTGTCCTCAAAATATAATTTCTTTTTTATAAAACAATAAAAGCTATTTTTTCATTTTTATTGCAAAAATTACATGTGACATTTGAAATAGGAGAAGTCGAAACTTTAACAAAGAAATTTTTAAGAAATTTTTGTTTTTAAGGATCGAATAATTTAAAACAAGTTTTTCAAAATTTTCAAGAATTTCATCATAATAGGTAGATAAATCATCATATGAACAATTTTCATTCGAATTCACTTCATCGTCAATAGTCATGAAGCACATGTTGGCAATTTTGGTTTGGAAGTCCCATTTGCAGATGGATCAAATTTCATCAAGGATTAGAAGTTTGATTGGAAGGCTTTGGAATGGATAAAAATGAGTTTGAAAGTGTTTGGGACAAAGACGAGGCGTGCCTGGGAGTCAGGTCGTGACGCCTAGGCACTGGTTAGCAAAAAGTGCAATAGTAGGTTGGCGCTGGGGCGCTGCCCGAAGTCGAGAGGAATCCGATTTTGTCCGCGATTCTTGTATTCTACGTTATTCAAAACACCAAAATTGAGCTCCTATATATACTTCACATGATTTAGGCTCTTAAAAGGATTAGAGTAACAGCAAAACATTGTATAGCAATTAGAGAACATCAAAGTGAGAGAATCTAGATTATAGAAAGACTCGCATATTTTGAGAATGGATTGAAAGTCTTGCAAAATCCTTTTGTATACTCCTTGCTATCAATCATAGTGCATTCTCCGCCCTTGCCAAGTGGATTTCCCGAATTTGGGTTTCCACTTTAAATATTGTATTCTTATGTAATTCTTTTTCATCTTGTCATATTTTTCTTGACTTTAATATTTCTAACAAGTTGTATAAGTTCAATCACCGGTTTATTGCAAATCAACTTGTCTTATACCATTAGCCACGACGATATCTTGATCTATCTCAGACTTGAAGATTTACCAACTATTGGCAAGGCCTGCAACCAGCTTAAAAGTGAAAACTTTCACGGTTGCATGTCATGCAAAATTCTACCTCCCCAACTTCTGTATGAATTCTCCTTGCCGTCTTGGACATCCATCTCATCCCTTGGCGCTCCTCCCAAGCCCGACTTTCTCTAATCAATCCCACACGTGAAATGCTTGTGGTTTGAAGGGAAATCCTTCATTTTGAGCTAAGCGCATTGTGAATGTGATATTCATGTGCAATGTGCATCTTTATCTAACACACTTGTTCTTGACAAGCACCCCATGAACTCAACTGATATACAATTCTCCTTACTAGGATAAATGCACTACGTTAGCACAAGAATTGGTTATATTTTTTGTGAAGCTTGTTGTTTCAAGGTGCATTTGAACTGTGCAACATCCAAAATTTGCTCCAATGAAGATTTGAATGAACAATGGTAGAAAACGCAAGGCAGAAATAAAGGTGGATCACATGTGGAGATGCTCCAATGAAGATTCATCAAATTTAACTTATTTTCATGATCCATTCAAGTTGACATTTCGATCAAGTTGAAATTAATCTTGCAAAATAGGCCATGGAGAAATGGCAATAAAGGTCGTTGCAGTTTTATATTCTTGTTGACTATCAATAAAGTTGGTAGTTAAGAAAGGGGTGTTCTAATTACTAGTAATTTTCCTTTTTTCTGGTTTTCAATTAACCCTGAAAACCTCTTATGATCATGCTTTCTTTTCTCTATTTTGATTTTCTAGTTCTATAAGGGAAACCAAGTATCCAAGATGGGCAAACCAAGATGTATTCAAGCATTTTACTCGATGATAGGTGTATTGATCATTTATATCTAAGAAAAAATAACGAGTTTCTCAACACTACATATAATTTACTATACATCACTCCAAAATGTGATCAAATGTTCCCAATAGCATGTACAATCAATAGTTTAACAAACATCGACTAATAATTGCCTCATAATGTCAACAATAGAGCCCAACAAACGTTACGGTATCAACCATGCAAGTCAACTTATGGGTTCAAGAATTAGAGAAGCACAAAACCTCAACTGAGACAATGAATAATGGGGGAAAATGAAAAACAAAGAGCCTCTTACTTCGAGTAATTTCCCACATTAAAATAATTTAATGCTGATACGGACCACACGACATCGTTTCACCACACAGAAAAATGCCATTCTCAGGCAATTATTATTACAAAATTGTTAACTATACTGTAAACCCCGTGAAATTTCACTCTTAAGGAGCTTTCTTGCAATAATTTTCAAGCCATTCCATCGTAACACTCTTTGGCCTCTCAAGTGGCAATCCAAGAGCGCGGTCCCAAATAAGCTAAACAACAAAAACGGAAAAATTGTACAAAAATCAGAATAAAAATCACAAATTAGAATTGAAATACCAGTAGAAGAACGAATATAGGGCAAAGAACCTGAGAACAAATGCCAATAGCCCTTGATACACCAAAGAGAACAGTGTAGTATCTGTCAATAATGATAATAGAACTGTTAATTGTATTCATGTTTTTTACAATTAAAAGAGTCAAGTATTGAGAAAGAATGAAGTGCTTACCTTGCTTCAGTCAATCCATAATGGTTGAGCAACACACCACTGTGGGCATCTACATTGGGCCAAGGGTTTTTAACCTACAAAAACCCGGAAACAATGCTCGTTAGGTGGAGGTTGCAAAAAATAGAATCTTCGGATTATAGACCAATGAGAAAACTAGTTGAGCAATGATCTCTATTGTGAAAACAAGAAATTAAAGCAAGCTCATATGCTGTATATGAAGGCATATAAATTGGATTCAGATGCAAAAACTGCAGGATGACTTCATTAAGAGGAGATAGGATTACGTTAGTAAAAACTGCTGAAAATATCAAATACCATCGTTCAGACTTCTCCAGAGTAATTGTAATTGCTTTGAATGTGTTGAACTATTCTCCATAATATTCCTTATTGCAAAAGTGATAACGGAAAAACCGAGACATCAGTTGGACCAAATTTCTCTGTTAAAGATTATTCTATCTCATTTTCCTCTTTCATCCTCTGTGGACGTTTTTCTTCTTAATATATGAACAATTCAGTCACAATCTAAAAGGTTACAAATTTCTCAAGGTATTATCTGAAACAACTTCCAATAGAAACAGATCATCATTTACCTTGCCAAGTTCTAAGAGAATTGGAGGGACTACTTCATAAAGGTTTGAAACCTGCACAAAAATAATAATAATGATGATGAGGGCAAAATTTTAACACCTGCCAGTAAGCAGGGTACCATATAAAGACACAGCCATATTACAATATCAAGGCTCAAGGGCGGACCAGTTTGAATAGTGGATCATCAGGCAAGTGCTTTAGTGCAAACTCTCTCTGGCATGTGTATCTTGGATCTGTCTTGCGCAGAACTCCATGTCCAAATCCAGGAACAACCTGCAATTCAGAGGAAGGGGTGAAAAAGTTGTACATTTCAGTCATATAAAACAAAGTTGTGAGAAAGAGGGGTGAAATTGGAATAATTGAACAATTATAACGAATATACTACCTTGCCGCTGTTCAATGTTTTCCAGATATGGTCTTTCAAATTTTCTTTGCTGACATTCTCTCCACACTCCACCACCACAGATTTAATCCATAGTAAGACTTCCTGTAATAGCACGTCAGGAACAAGCACATGAGAAGTGAACAAATCAGCTCACAATAAGGCATAAGAGTTGAGAGAACATCATTATGCAAAGAATCCAAGTCGTAAAGGGAGCTCATAATGACAAAAATAAACGACAATTTTGTTTTGGGTTTTGAGCGATCTACTTAGAACAATTTTGCAAATGAGGTTTGTCTTCAGGGCCATGAGATTTGCCACCAGGCTGGTTATGGGTCATGAACAAACAGAAATAATTGCTAATATTTAAAATAATAGAAACCTGACACAATCTTTGGACATTTAAAAGCCAATTCTTAAAAGGTGCATTGGTGTTGCACCAGAATGATTTAAGTTCGATCCAATTCAAGAATAGTTCGACAACTTCAAAACCAAATAGCAATCAGGAAAGCCACTTGAGCACTATGCCTATATGAAACAGGATCCCCAAGAGGACTATTCTACAAGACCTAGGCTTAATTCCATTGCTTCGAGGAATATAATTCGGGGCATAATTATGATTGCTCCATGAACAATATTACTTAGCAAGAAAAATTGGATTTCTCAATATATAAGCAAAGCATTAAGAACTTCCCCCAGTGGAGTCTACAATAAGAGAGCAGCTGGTCATACAATAATCACTATTTACATTTACAAACAGCTATTTCCTAAAACTACACGTGGGAAAAACATTGATGCACCTGATTAGCCAAACCATGAAGTGGACCAGCTAAACCATTTAACGCAGCAGCAAATGAGAGATAAGGATCAGAAAGTGCACTGGCGACCTGGAAGGTATGAAAATAGTTAGTGGAGAGGTACATAAATATTGAACACATTTTCATATTGCGTAAAATGTTAGAAAAGATATTAAACATTATCATGACATAAAAATTGCAAATTTTACAAAATGGTCATATAAAGTCACGTCACGTCACTTACTAGATGACCAGTATGAGCACTAACATTTCCGCCTTCGTGATCACTGCAACACATAATATAAATGTCAAAAGACATCAGCTGATTTTGGAATTAAGTAGAACTATTTCAAATCTATATATCACACATACTGATAAACTTTCCTGGCATATCAATAAAACCCACCTGTGGATGGTCACGTAAAGCCTCATAAGCTCTAGCATGTCAGGGCTATCAAAACCCAGCATGTGTGCAAAATTTCCACCATAATCTAGGGAATCATCCATTGGTATAACTTGTCCATTCTTATACATCCTTCACAAGTTCAATGAAAATGTCAATTGAAACACAATAGATTGAATATGTATCAATCATGAGGACCTTAATCAGAATTTAATGAAAAAAGATAGGCATATAGTTGCAAGAATCTTTTTAGATTTGAATACACAAAGATATGATACTGTTAACCAACCTTCTATAGACATAGGAAGCCACAACTGGAACTTGAGCAATCAAACTTAGGGAGTCCTCATATGTTGGCTCCCAGTACCTAAAATTAGATGAACATCAAGTTTTAGTATTAAGAAAGAAATTAATTTTTAATCAGATGACAAAAGCTGGTTTAAGATTCACTTCGATTTGTGGATCCCCTTCTCATATGCCTTTTGGAATTCACTTTGAACCTAAAACAGAAAACATACTGTGAACTTTTCAGTTGACAACTCATTACATTAATTTAAGAACAGTGACCCTCTCATAAAATCAAGAAACATTAAACTGTTGTTCCTAACTAGATATTAGCAAAAATTACAGCAATTTCACACAAATACACACCACAAGCAACAAGATTAAGGGAAGGCCATTGACTAAAGATTATGCATGGTGATCATGTTGTAGATCCAGTCACAGCTATACATGCATGGTCCATTCATCAATGCAACAGGGTAACATCTGGTAAAGAAATTGACCACAACTGTAATGAAGTCCATTTATTTCTAATGACAACGATAATGAATTCCGTAATGTTTTAATCACCATCAATAACTCCAACTAAGATCTTTTCTTTTTTATGGTCTGAAGGTCTCAGAATTTTTTCTTTTGAATGAGTAAAGATCTTGGAAGCACGGAAACATACAAGAAGAGCAACTACATGACAGAGGAAATGACATTTTCCAAAAGTGTAGGATACCAAATGTCAGGGAAATGTATCACAAAATCTGTATTTTTATGATTATTATAAAAAATTTATCTCAATACTCAACTCATAAAAACTATTTACCATTAAGGGAATGGAAAAAATAACATGCAGCAGTAAATGATACTTCAGATGCATTTTTACTACAAACTTATTATTGATCGAAGACAAAGATTGCTACTAAAGTTGTAATTGCAAATCTATAGTTCTCCATAAAATTGAATTGATTACAATGTAAAAGAAATAGTTAGTTTGTGAATTGTAATTTAAAATAAGCCATTTACGGAAGCTTTTTTTCTTTTCAATAAATATGACTTGGTTTGCAAAATTGCATACTTAAAAAAAAAAAATCTTCATGCTGCTTTTTGTCCTTTCGCCTTGTCATCATCTTCTTACCATTCGACTTTTAATCTTCAACTTCATACTCCTATTTATTTGTTCGATCAATACATGCTCAATACCCTCTAGTTCCGACTTCCTTTTTGTCAGAAAATCTAAATTGATTTTCAAAGAGAACTACTGAAGATAGATTGTATGTTCCAGCAGGATTGATTTGTTTCCGGATTTAGATTCTAGAAGACAACTCTGTACAATATAATGTACAGTTTATTTTCTGACTTAGATTCAATAAATCAACTGTGTACTTTACAATGTTTCTATTCAATTTCTTTCTCTCAAAATCTTCGCATTCTTTTCATTGATCTACCGGCTGATTGTTGCGTATAATTCGTACTTAATAATGTTGAACGAGCATATAGAAACACATAAAGTTGAAAAGTTCAAATTTCCACAAATGCTTCCTTTTAGTTTCCCTATAGATTCCTTCATCTTAAATTTATCAAAAAAAAGAAAGGAAAAAACAAAAAAAAGAAAGAAAACCTTTATAATTTACTTGAAGAGTTTTAGACTATAGTTTTTGAAATATGTCCTACATGGAAATGCGAGTCTCTAAGAAGTTTCCATACAAAGAAAGAGTTAAATTTACCTTAAAATAAACAGAGAACAGTCATAATGGTCTTTCTTGTCTTTTAGAGTTCTCAGAAATGCTTAAGTTCCAACTCCTTCCTAAATTTATCAAGCATCTTTCTTTCCTTTTCAACCTTTTCATCTTCCAAAAATGACGAGAGATGAACCAGCATATTTATAGATAGTATTTATTAGCCTCAACACATTAAACATGTTTTCTTAACTTAGCAACTTCTACTTGTATTGCAATTTAGAATTTCGAACAAATCTGACCAATATACAACTCAGAACAGAACAAGAGACATGAAAAATGCACAAAAAGATGAACAGCTAACAAACATTAATAGATGACCATGTTCATCTGAACCACGTTTACAACAAATAATCATCAGTGAGTATTACAAACAGAAAAAGGTAGTTCAATCCACCTGAAGGGCCATTACACCAGTGGCAAACTGAGTCATAGGATGAGCATTAACAGGTAAGGCATTGATGGTTTTGTAAACATGATCTGCAATCAAATATGAAAATCTTAAGATGAAGATATATAAATAAAAGACAAATGCAGGACTACAGCTTTCCACTGTCAACCAGATATAGACTGGGTGTGAATACTGAAATTTCTAGAGGAAAAAGAAGAGCGCAACAAATATCAAATGTGCATTAGGATTCTATGTCATGAGATTTCAAAAGTTTTCAACCTACCACAACCCTCCACTTTGCTCTGGACCGTCTATGGCAACCATAGATGAAGGAAAAAAAGCATACAAAAGGAAAATTACAACACAGAAACTAAGCAGCAATAGAAATAGTATAGAGAGTTGAAGAACCTGGGACAGCAGCACGACTTCTCAATTCCATTGATAATGAATCAACTTGCTCTTTTGTGGGTACCTGAATAAAATGAGGAAGAGAACACAATAATTAACATCAAGAAAGTTAAAGAGCCTAGCGGAACCTGATAGCCTAAAATTTGTAAATAGAAGGTGGTTCATTAACAAGTCACGACCTGAAAAGCAGCTTTTTTACCTGTACAAAATGTGACCTATCCTAATGGATTCAGTATTTCATACAGCATTCTAGATATTACTACAACGTAAACTTACCGTCCCAGTTAAAAGAAGCCAGAGAAGGCCCTCAGGCAATGGTTCTCCACCAGGCTTTGCTGCAGGTAATAACTTCTGGCATTCAGGAATAGACAAAGCCCGGAAGCGAATTCCCTAAGAAAAAGTCGAGAAGATGACAAGAAATTAACAAGTAAATATTACGTACCTTAGACAACTCATGCCACATGTACTCACTGCACAATTATCTCATTAAAAGCTAAAATTGATAAAAAGCTTCTTACCTCGTCTGGATCCAGTAACGAGGTTTCCCATAATAATCCTGTCATTCCTCTCATCCCACCAAGAACCTATAAAAAATGTACAGATAGAATAATTAATGCCTCCATTATCTATTTCATAAAATCACGAAACAAAAATTGTGGATGTAATCTAATTATCAATTTTATTTAGCCAAAGTAAAGTGGAAGTAGAGAAATTATACCATATCAACAGTAATGTTCCCCAGCTGAACCTTTCCATGTTCTGACTTGAGTTTCTTCAGGCGCTCCTGTGACAGAAAAAAAGGGTCAACCCCACCTTAAGACCCTTCAACCGAGAGCACCTTCTGTTACTAAAGCTTTGTTGAATTAATTAAATAAATTATGGTTCAATCACCAAATGTGTGTGTGTGTGTGTGTGTGTGTGAGAGAGAGAGAGAGAGAGATGTTTATTTCTTACAAGTATACATATAGCCTTGTTTGATGGGAATTAAAATCAGATTTTTAATAGATTTTTATTACAATTGATGAAACGTGTGGTTGAAAAGTCGTGACTCTCACGAAATTCATTATTGAAATTAATTTTTTACTTTCACTTAAATTAAACCAAACAAGGGATATCTGTCCTTTTCCTTATTGTTGTTGAACAGATATGAAGGTATGTGACATGAGTATATTTGAATTTGAAACTTATAATTGAGAATTAATTGCAAATTAAAATATCGACCGATTTTATAAAGTAGAGTAATCACGTTAACAAGGTACAATTAAAATCAATATTTTGAGCCTAATAAGGGCCTGCTTGGGAGCTTGGTCGTACTGGTTATGGACTTTTTTAAAGTATCGGTTTTGAGCTTTTATGAACGAATCGATTTTGAGTGGTTTTAGTAACGATTTTTTAAACTTTCCAACCTATGCTTAGGAGTTTATTATCCATCGGTTTTGAAAGCTTTTTAGAGTGTGTTTGATGGATATTATTAAGAAAAGAATGTATTTTAAATAGTGATATGATGGAAATCATATGATTAAAAAGTAAGAAAAAATTATTGATATGATAAAAAATATTATTTTATTGAATAATGTGTGGTTGAAAATAGGTTTTGAAAGAATGTATTTTGAAAAAATGTGTACCAAACAGGGCTTAAAAGAATAAAATTACGATATATCCCTTAATAAAATTTTCTTTTAATATTTTACTTCTAGATAAATTTTTTTACATATAAGCTAATATTTAATTTAAAAAATTAAATAAATTTAAATATTTACTTAAAAATTTAAGTTAATATTTTTTACTTATAAGTAACTTTTACAATTATAAGTTAATTTTTTATTTTTAAATAACTTTTAAGTGAATTTTTGTACTTATAAGTAACTTTTTACATTTTATAAGTATTTTTTGTCTTATTAGTAGTATTTTTATTTTTTAGTATTTTTTTTACATAAAGTGAGTTTTTACTTATAAGTAATTTTTAATTATAATGTAAGTAATATTTTACTTATAAGTATTTTTTTTAATTATAATATAATTTTTTAAATTATAAATATTTTTAGTTAATATATTTTAATTTACAATTTAGTTTTAAACAAAAGAGGTTGGTTGGAAATAATTATTTTATAAAAGGTAAAATTAGAAGAGAACAAGAGAAAAGGCCAAAACCCGCCGATTTTGTGGGTTGAAAAAACCGCTCAAAATTACACTACACAGACTTTGGATGGTTTTTAAACCGTCCAAAACAGTTGCCCAAAAAACTAACAAGTACAATTTTTTTTTTTTAATCCCTTATAAACGGTGCCACCCAAAACTGATCAAAACTCGTGAAAAAAAACTCCCAAGCAGGCCATAAATGTACCTGCTGTTCTGGAATCAATTCTTTCAATTGAGATTGAAGGTCCTGCAAGGGAGGCAACAGTAAAATAAGTTAAAACAACTATTTATTAAGTTGTTCCACAATACAAGCAACAGTCAAAAAGGTAAAACAAACTCGATTAGAATTCTTAATCATGAGTTTGGAGTTCCAACATTTAGCAATGCCACAACCCAGTAATCCCACTTCATTGACATTCTCCTCAACATAAAATTACCATAACCAGAGAATCGACAATAAGCCTCCACATTGTCAGATGTACACATTATATCACTTGCATAGAAAATTTCAGCATCTAATAAGCTTTATATACAATGATCATCATCACAAAAATTGCCACACCATCCTTCGTAGCATTTAGCAACTGTTACACAAGCACCAGTTTCACAAGCTAAGGAGCTGCTATGTCTTTTAGCTATGTGTTTTTCCTTGCACCTAATTTTTGCTACTTGCCACTTAAGGATCTGAATCCTCCTCCTGTCCCCATTAATTGGCAGTTTTTAAGAGAAAAATAGGAGAAGTGCATAGAAGATAAATCATCTCAGGCTTTCACAGCATTCAGGATGAAATTGGGAAAACTAAATTACTCACACTCAGCTGCAAATCTATTAAAAGATTGGAATACCTAATTTTCTTATTTTTCCCCCTTTTGAATTAGTCACTATACAAAGAATACGAACATTTCTTTTCCTTCCCTTCTATTATCCCATATTAATAAAATATGTCTCCAATATGTTTGTCCATAAAGACATATCAAACATATTTATAAGCTTTCTTCTCAATTTCCTACTCTCTCTTTGTTACTGGGGCAACGGAAGCATGAAGACCATACAAATTGTATGTACAAGCCCACTATCCCAGCATGCCAACAAAGAACTAATTTTTGCAAACATCAAAATAGAACAGCGACCAAACCAAATCAAGGCATACACACAGAGAGGCTTACAAGATCAGAGGAGGTCTGGTATTGAAGCCAGCGTACTGAATCTCGAAGACTAGGCTGTTGAACCTACCAAATAAAAGAAATCAATTATTTGCCATTTTCTGCATATATTATTCCTAAAAACAGTTTCAATAAAAATAACCAACGATTAACAGAAATACTTACTGCGCGTGACCGCAGCTTGGATATTAGAGAAACACCGCCTCTAAAGAAAACCATTGTTGTTCACAAAACCAAAGTTCACTGCACCAAAGCAAATATTTCATACAAATTAAACATCTACACAGAACATCAGCGCAGAAATACTCAATCAATGCATATACCAGTGTAAAACTAAGCCAAATAGTGAAAAATATTATAATTCAGCAGATCAACAAAGAAAGGTCGGAAATTTAACCAAAAATTGCATTGATTCTTACAAATAAAAGTAACAAAACCCAATTACAAGCTTTAATAATATGAATTTCTGTAAATAAAATGGTATAATTGGGGATTATTAGGCAGAGACCTATAAATAAATAAGGAATGAGAAGTAAGAGAAGGGAACTGCTTACACAGAGGAGAGAGAGATGTGAACGTGAGTAAAAATTGTTACCAGTTATGGCACTCAATGACCATTATACCCTTAACAATAGAGAAGATAATATAATAAAATAAAAAAGAGAGAAAAAGTTGAAAGAAAAAATCCAGATGAGTACTGCCATCCCTCCGTTGCCTCCAACCTTTCTAATCTCATTTATTTCAAGACCAAGTATTGCCATTGACATATTTTTAAAAAAATCAAAAATTGGTACAGAGATATTAAGATTAAGATTTGTGTAAGCATTCCATCAAAGAAATTCAAAAAATGATGCAGAGATGTTGGCGTTCAACTCACCAAAAAAAATCCAAACCTTAAAAATGGAGGATTATCGAAGGCTATTTTGAAGGATCTAGTCTGATGGGTTGCAACTGATTTTCACTCCGATGAATGACGGTGGAGATTTGGAGTCCAATTAAACTGTAAGTTGGGATACTTTATTAAATTAAATAAAAAAAATAAGGGTACAATGGGAATTTTATGAAAATTGGACGTTTTAACGGTCAACTATTCCGTCTTGTCGGGATCTGTCTCGAACATTTTGAATAGATTGGAGACTTAGCAATGTAAATAAAAGAATGGGGACCAAATGTCAAAATCATCAAAGTTTAAGGACCCCATCTGGAATTTACCCTGGCGAATCGGAAAAATAAGAAAATTCCACTGCTGACCGATTTCGGATTTGGTGGGCTGTCTGACTTCCAGAAGTATGTAGCAAAAAGATTTTTGATTTTGACCAATTTTATTAGTTTATTTGGTTTTAATTTGAACATTATAATGCCAACGAAAAACTTCTGAATATAAACACGAAAAAAACAAGAAAAATAGGAAAGCATTAAATCAAATATATTTACTAACTTAGATTGGATAGTACAAAATATTTTAGTCAATTTTGTCTAACTTAATTTAGC
>CAIGRN010027424.1:0-11483 GCA_903798345.1 Fraxinus anomala
TTTGCCAATCTCCAAAAGAAAGATATACGCCCATGCCACTTTCTACCAAGGTGAACTATTGCTGCCTTGATTGACCCTTTGGGTGAGAGAAAGAACCTGTCGTGTGATCCATCTTTAATGGTTTTTACCACCATATCATCCGCTGCTCTCTTAAAGCTTTCACTGCTGACGGAAGCTTCTTGTTTAGATTCTAAAACATCATTGTCAGTGCTCCAAAATTTTAACGGAGATTTCCCCCTCTTTGCACCAGAAGATATCCATGTAAACCAGGATTTTGTTCCAAAGATAGGTAATACATCTCCATACAGATTTGTTGCCTTTGAAATTGCATTTTCAGTCTCTCTCTTAGGAGCATTTATTGCATCATACTCAGGCTCATTTTGAGCCCACAAGCCAGCGCTAGCGATCTGCATCAGAAAAGCAGGATGTGCCTTTAATTTAACATTCGAATTAGCAAAATTCAATGAATCAGCAATTAACAGCAAAACATATTTCCCGACTGTAGTGTATGCATTTAAATATTTCCGTCAAGAGTTAACCACGATTCGGCGTAAATTTACATTGTGGAAACTAAATTCTTGAATTAAACACTTGCCACAAATTGAATTTGATGTAGAAAAATATGCATTAGACATGCCTTAAAATAGCTTGTCATGAAGAGTTACACAGACAATCACAAACCTTAATCTGAATAAGCTGGGCCCCAGACATCTCCACTTCAGACAGCTCACTTGAACAACCAGGCTTCACCAACAAATTATGAACAGTGAATATACAAAAATACACACAGACACACATATATAAATAATAATTAAAAATGCATCAAAAATCCATTTGGGAAATACCAAGTAATATGTAACAATACCCAATAACACGAACATAAGAAACAGAAAGGGAAATTCAAACAGTAAAAAAAAACCTGTTGAACGTAATTGGCGTGCATAACAACGAGAATACAGAAGAGGGTGATGGCTAAGAAAAGGAATAAATACTCAAGCATGACTCTGATTTTGGGCGTCAGCATCTCTGAGAATCGCTCTTGAACCCGTATAAACGTCTGCTCTGGATCCATTTTTCAATAAATATAACTACGAATAGAGATTATTTGCAATACGTAACCAAAGGATAGAATCAATTGCCGAAACAAAGTAGAGGTCGAGAGGGGAATTCAGATTATTGATTTTTATTTTTTATTTTTTTATATTTTGCGCTTCGAATCTAAAACGGTGATTGATGATGTGAGTATAGCAAGAATAACAGCGTGCGCTTGGTAATTCCCATATTTTCAGCGATGCTTTTGATTGTCAACCATTGTCAAATACGGATGCTTTAATTATACTATATTCGTATGAGTATAAAGTATTGGTATTATCGATATGATGGGGTCCAAAATTACACCAAATATTTCAGTGACATTTTGTCATTGAAATTACCTCAAAATTACACCAAATATTTCACAAACATATGTTTCAGTGACATTTAGCCTCTATTTCACAACTATTATTTTAAAATTCATTTTTTTTAATATACTTCATTTTAAACAGTATATTCAACCAATAAAATATTTTACATGTAAATTCAAAATTTTTCTCTTCATTTTAACCGTGCATTCTCCAAAAAAAATTACTATTCAAAATTCCATTTTACTAAAATAATGGTTGTCAAACAAACACCGATTTAGAAGGAAGAAAAAATTGTGATGGCTTCATAGTCTAGAAATATTTTTCACCATACTAAAAGAGTGAATGAGCTGACTCTAAAACTGGAACCAATATTTTGCTTTTGGTTACCATTTTCATCATCTTTTTTCTTCGTTATAAATGACTTCAAGTTTCTATCCAATGAATATTCTCAAGTCCAAAGCTTAACCAAATTGACCAAGAAAAATATACACCATTTTACAATAAAATATAATATTGAATTCACGAAGGACCAAATATTGAATTCAAACTATCATCAAACTTGAATCAGACCCATTTAATTATTAGTTAAATATTGAAATTAATTTAGACAAAACAAGTTGAATAATGAAAATACTCTAGTTTAACTGTATAATCTTTAAAATAAACAATATATGTGAGCTTGAAGAATTAATTTGTACTTGGATTAAATGATCTAGAAAGTACGTAAATAGCATATGAACAAATTTGATTATTTGAATAAAGTCCAAGTACAATCTAGTCATCTCATGTAATAAAAGAGTTACTGAAATTGCTGAAGTTCACTTAGGGTATAATCTTCCAAAAAATTATTCTCACAACATATGGCTTTTAATAGTAATATATATTATTAATTATTGATTATTCTTTATTATAGTTGTTAACTATAATGTTAAATTATCAAAAAAAAAAAAAAACATATGTCTTCCACATTATGCTGAAATTGAAAAATGTCTACTATTCTTTTTATAACGAAAATGTCCATATTTTTTAACAATGCCACAACATTCGACTAGTTGTACTTCTCCAGCCAAAAATGACTCAAAAGACAATAACACCCCTATGGCAACTCGGCCCCCAAAATCCTCTTCTCAACTCTCTAATTAATACCCGAGGGTTTGCCTACAAAGAGATTTGACTAGTCGATTTCTATCAACCAAAAAGGTAATTTTTTGTGATTATTAGTATGTTTAATTTACTCGGTGCTCGTATCTTGCAAATATATTGGTTAATTTTCGCATATACTTGAAAAAACATTTTGGACAACATAGCATTCAAAGTTTCTTTATTTTTCGATACATGATGTTGAATAATATCAGAGACAATTGATTGAGATTCTTCTTTGCTGCTATAGGGAATTGAGCCCCATGTGCCATACTAGGTTCCTTTGAGAAAAAAAAAAACATCTTTTCTATAGCAAGGTCACCTATACAAAATGACCTCTTTTTCACTTTAACTTTGTAGTAGAGGATTATTTTCCTTTGGTATAAGACGATTTTTATTTGAGACTCATTTATTCTTTCTTCAAGGAAGTTAAGTTATGCCTTTCTCATCTCTTCGTTTTGCGATCTCGTTGAAGTGAAATTAACGAGGTAAAGGTAATCTCACTTGGTTCTATAAAACATAGAGAAAGGAGTATCTCCTTTTGAATTAGGCTTGTGGTTTAAATGGCTCACAACATTTGAGTGATCTCGTCAACCCATTCTCTTTAGGAGAAATAAAGTTTCCATTTTAGTTCTTGACTGTCTTTGGTACAAGGCCATTTACTTGTTGATAGTGAGGTGTAGAGAAGTACTTTTTTATTCTCAAGTCTTTACCTCTTTGACCTTTTTTTCTATTGAATTGTCGTCAACTATCAGAGACAATTGATTGAGAATTGTTGAACCTACAAATGATGTTCTATCGAAGGTATTTGGAAGTATTAGCCTCCGTAACATTGGCCAATAGTTCAGCTCTACCCACTTGGTGAAGTAGGCTATGGCGACAATAGCATAGCATCTACCGCCTCTCCCATTTGGTACCAATGATGTCAGTCTCCCATTTGACAAAACTCGTCACAGTTGTGGTCTCTTAGGAGGGTTTTTCTACACTATGGAGAAGTGCTAGCATTTGTCACATTTATGCAAAAATTGAAGTGCATTCTTTTCAAAGATAGACTAGTAGTATCCTTACTTAAGGACTTTCTGTGTGAGTGCATGCTCTCATATGTGGTTACTGCATATGTCCTCGTGAATTTCTTTGAGAGCATATGTTGCCTCTTTTCCTCTCGTGCATCATAGGAAGGACGATGAGAAACCTCTTTTTTATAGCACATCATCTTGAAGAATGAAGTGTATTGATCTTTGCCTAAGCTTGTGGGCTTCGTCCTTATCTTTAGGAAAGACCTAGTCTTTTAGGAAGGATATGATTGGTTTCATCTATGATACATTGTCTTCTACCCACATCACCTTAGCACCTCGCTGATGGATGGCCTAGGAAGGTGCTCAATGGGTACTATCTTAAGCAACTCTTAATCCCTACTGCTGGCCATTTAAACAGTGCATTGGTATAGGCATTTTCTTGGTATGGGATCTATGCCGCTCAAACTTTCAATGTTGTAGGAGAAAATATGTAATATGTTTGAGGTCACTTGCATTTCATAGACTAGCCTGAGTATAGCTAGAAGGACTTCATAGTCTGCAACATTGTTAGAGGCTATGAATCTAAACCTCAATGTATAGTTAAGCTTGGCCTTTTGGACTTACAAGAAAATAGTTGCTCTAGAACCTACCTTTACAGATGAGCCATCGAAGAGACTCTATGTTGGGGGTTAATGAGTCTGACATCACCTCAATTTCAAGAATGTTGTAAATTCAGCTACAAAGTCAGTAAGGGTCTGACCCTTGATAAAGGTCCTCAGTTTAAATACAACTTTGCATTCTTTTTTATCTTGTACCCAAAGTTTGGTACAATGAATACTAAACCAATCTCTTACTTGACCTTCAATTATTACTATCAAGTTGTGACAAAAATAGATCAACAAAACCATTCCCCAACGTAAATGACTCCACTCAACAGCCCATTTAATCAACCTTCCGAAAACATCGAGCTTTTGGATAACCTGGTTGATTGGGAAGTTTGTCAGCATATGTATGCTATTGGCCTGAAACTAGGGCTTCAACTTCTTAGAAGCAATGACGATAGAGATGGCGAACTTCTCCATGTCAGGTAGTGTCTCCACTTGTAGGAGCGCCATGTTCACGATAATAAACATACAATTATTATTCACTTTCTTCTTTTATATGCATAGAGCTAATGGCGTCTTAAGAAACAGCTAAGTATAGCAACAAAGCTTCATCAGTGTTGGGCTTGAACAAGAGGAAAGCGTGGTCGTGATGCTTCTTCATCCCCTTAAAGGCCTCTTTGCATTCTTATCTCTAATTTCCTTGGAAAATTTTGAAGAAGGAAAAGCATTTTTTAGTGACTTTTCAAACAAAGCAACTTATGAAATTACCATCACCCAATGACGTTGTGTACCTTCTTTATCTTTCGAGGTGATTTCATGTCTGCTAAGGCCTTAATCTTTTAGGGTTTGCCTCTATGATTGACCATTTAACCTAGGAAATTTTGAGGTGACTCCAATGGTACACTTGAGGAGGTTCAACCTCATCCTCTACCTCCTTAAGATTTAGAAAGTTTCTCCTAGGTTTTTGATGTAGTATTTAGTTTTGAGGATTTTCATTAGCATATCGTCTACATACATCTCTATGGTCTTACCAATGAGTTCAATGATTATCTTGTTTACTAACCTCTGATAGATAACTATGGTATTTTTACTTTACATCACCGTGTAGTAATAAAGACCTCTATCGTATATGAAGGAGGTGAGATCTTCGTCTTTAGTATACATAGGGATCTAGTTGTAGCCTAAATACGTATCTATAAAATTGAATAGCTTGTGCCTTGCTGTTTTATCTACAAGTTGGTTCATCTAGGGCAGGGAAAAGCTGTCCTTCGAGAAGTCTACATACACCATTCCACTTTCCACTGTACTTCTTCACAAGGGTATGGTTAGATAACCATTTAAGATAGCGGGCTTCTCTAATAAAACTATTGGCTGCCAGATTTTTGACCTCTTCCTTTAATGCTTCAACCTCTCTAGGTTGAGGTACCTTTGGTTTTTCATGTATAGGGGGGACTTTGGGTCAATTTTGAGGTGTTGACAATTGAATTTTGGGCCAATGCCAACCATGTCTTCGTACTACAAGTAAAGACGTATGAATTTTTGTACAAAATGTTTTTGAGAGCAAATTTTACCTCATTTGACAAGTTTTTCCCAACCTGGAGAGCTTCGGGACAATGCTATCACCTTTGAACCCAAAAAGTGGGAAGGTTATAGGGATTAGTTAGAGGTCAACCAACATTTCATTGTATGTGGCTCAAAATATGATATTGACTAAACTTCTGTTATCCACTGACATGTGCTTCGGCTCATTACAAGCTACAATCACTTTGTCTAATAAGGCATCGCCGTAGGATAGTGTATTTCTATGACATATTCCTCGTGAAGATGATAGGCTCAACCATCCTTGCTTCAGTGGTTCGGTTATTGACTATGTATGTAACATCCCAAAATTTCAAAAATCTTAAAATGTTACCAAAAATTCAATTTTCTTTGTATCAAATGCGAAACGATAAAATAATATTTTTTAATAAAAAAATATAATTGGAATATCCATAAATTTAAACTAAACATGAAAATTGTATCGTTAAGAAAATAGCATAATCACTGATTAAATAAAGTGTATTTGAACAATTAAAACTAACTAATAAATTAAAGGGAAAATTTTTAATTTTTTTATTTCTTCAATTCCTCCTGACAGTCCGTATTACCATCCCACCACGGTCTCAATCGTCCCCGAAATAACCTGTAAAATTTTGTAAGAGTGAGTATTTAAAAATACTTAGTAAGATACGTGCAGTTCTTATACACAATTATATAACAATAAAATAAACATTTCGTATCATTCTTCTCTTATGAAGTATATCGGTGATCAAGCGACATACTCATCTTAGGTCATCTTAAAATTTCGTAAGATTTCTTATCTCATAATAAAGAACCTGAAGGTCCAGTGACAATTCATGCATAAATTACTGAATATAAAAGTATAAGAAAACAAACCACTTGTACAGAAGTATTTTACCTTTATTTTTTTATAAAGTTGGAAAGAATAAGATTTTACACGTAAAAGATCTTCTATTTTTCTATACTTTTTCATCTCATTCTCTCTCTATTGTGACTCTCTTTATTTTCTGTGGTGAAATAATGAGAAATTTGGATAAGAATTGATTTCAAAAAATAGAATTATGATTACTTTTAAACTTTATAAAATTAAAATTGCAATTAAACTTTATCCAAATCACGAAAAAATTATCATTATCAAAATCAATATTTACCACTCTATCGATACATAATTATTTGGCTCAAATAAAATAAGAATTTAAAATCTATTTCATTTTAGTCCTCATTTTTTTTCTAAATATTAAAAGTATAATATATAAAACAAATAAAATTTTATTCTACAATTTTTGGGGCGTTACAATGTAACTAGTCATTTGAGAGTTTCTTGCCTTTACAATATAGTTCATTTCGGCATTCTTAGATTTTTTACCCACGTATGGGCCCTAAAGATTGTGTCATTTCCAGGATATGAACATTAACAATATCTATCGAATGTTCTCTTCTTTACCTCTACCTACTTTTAGGCCCCGGTTTTCTTCCATCATCTCGCCTATAACAAGGATGATTTTCTCTAGGGGTCACCTCGTGTCTTCCTGCCTAGGCTGTGCAATCTGCCTTGTTAGGGCAATCTCTTCTCCTAGGTCTATAGGGATTATTCTGCTCCGTGGCATTTTCCATGTCTTGGCAATCATTGTTCTCTTACTATAGACTTGGTAAAAAGTGCAATAGGGCCTTGAGACCCAAATAGGCTGTTGGGACCTGTTGTTCTTATCCTCATCATAGGTTGGTTAGAGCTTACTAATGTTAAAGAGTGGTTGTGGCATAGGCTTGTCCCTATATGGAGGCAATGTAGTGTCTGGGCGGTGCTATTGTTGGTTTAAAAGTGAGAGATGTGGCATCTACCTCTTTAGATTTGATAAGTTGTCTACCTACTACTCGATTCTAGTGGTCGATCATCTCTTCATTGACGGTCTCATCCCTCATTAACTCTACCAACTAATCATAGGTTGTAGGATTCTTGTTGTAAATATCCCTTCAAAATATGGTGTTCATGTCGAGTCCTCTCTTTAGGGCAGAAATGATCTTTTCGTCAAAGATTTTCTCGCAGTTGATCATTAGAATAGGCTAGGTAGCTTTGGGCTAGAACTTCTCATGCCCTTGCCGATAAGAATAGTTTAAGAATCTTCTCTTTAGGTTTGGCCAACTTTTAATACTCCTGAGCGGAACTTACTATACCACCTCTTTGTTCTTCCATTGAGAGTCCGTGGAAAGCTTTACATTTCAAAATTGAAGATGTACCTCTCAAGCCCATTTGGGTATTGTAAGTATGAGGTATTCTGTAGGATCTCCTCTTTCTTCATATTATGCCATCTTAGGGACTATGAAGTGGTCGGGATATAGCGTCCCTGAGTGCTTTGAATAATGGAAGGTTATCATCATCATCTAGCTCAAAATATTTGCACGGCCATCCTCATTCTCCTAATCTGCTTGGTATCGAGGTGGGTAGGGGGTGGGAAGTTCACAGTTTATTTTCTTATTGTCTCGATCGTTCTTCTCTCGCACCTATTTTGTGTCCTAAATCTAGGCATTTGTTCATGAGGCCTGGATATGGGTACATCATTTTGAGACCTATTTCTAGGTTCTCTGGTTTCTTACCTATCAAAGAAGCTAGCAGACCTTTTTGGTCTCTGCTTTTGTTTTTAAAATAAGAGGGAATTTGTATCCTCTGAATTGGTCATTCGTAGGTTGACATACAGAGAAGTTTTAAGAGACATCAAGCCTACTCCCTTTCGATGGAGCTGGCATCTCTTCCACGCCTCTAAAATTGAGCTCTATTGTTCTATACTTCCTCACTTATTGTTGGTTCCTCCATTCGCCTTTGAAACCTTAAATAAATCCTGGTTTAGGCTTGTTTTGGGGCATATGTACATTCAATTGTGTTTACATTTGTTGAAGGATAAGTTAGATGGTGAAGTTTTGTTTTATAATGCTTTTCATGTTGGGGACTATGGCACCACCTCCCTACTAAGTCGTGCAGCGACTCTTCTATCTCTGCAATCATGGAAGTGGTGATTGGTCTTGGCCAGAGGGGCCTCTTTTACACAGATCTCCCTCAATACTGTTTGTAGATTTGTGTATCCATCACTAGCACTTATATTGATAAGACATCTCATTTTTTTCATAACGGTGGTCGTTTGGAGGTTTTAGTTTGTATGCAGGACAACAAATTTCTTTTCCCAAACTAAAAATCTCTTTTTCGTTTTCTCTTGTAGATGAATTTATGCTCTTGAAAAACAAAAAAAAAAATCCAGGTACTTCATAAGAAAACTATTAGGAGAAATAATGAGGATGAAGAAGAGGAAGACCCGAAAAAAGATCCAGATGAGATGGAGAATTGAGGAAAATATGATTAGAGTCTATACATCTACTTTTTGACTCTTGAAATTTCATCTTTGTATTTTCGTAGTACAATCTTTATTTTAAGCTAAGTCTCTCAATGACATAAAATATCTTTAATTTTGAGTTTGAGTTGAGACTATAATTAAAGTTGCACATTTGTCTTATTTTTAAATTCTAATTTGGAGTTTGTGTGCATGTCTAGTAGTTAGATATTTAATTTTCTTGTCTAAAGGAAATGACAGAACTAAACCAAAGTGAATTGATAAGAGCTTCGAAAACGAAGTCAAGCACATGCCTCGTAAGTGAACCTTGTAGCTGCCCCGACTTAAGTCCGACTTAAGTTCGATGGTAAAGACTTGTAGAGGTACAAACCACCTTTTTTCAATGATGAAGGTGGCCAGTTAGCTGCTAAGGATTAGTTGCAGAAGGTAGAACATATATTTCGACTTGTAGGCTCTAGATGCATAACATGTTCAATGTACAGAGTTTATGTTCACCAAAGTAGGAAGTAGTTGGTGGGGAGTCAAAATCACGAACTGGGATCAAAGCTCTATAGAAGGCTTGACTTTGGAATAGTTCTACGAAAAGGTAATCGAGAAGTTTTTCCCAATAGCTTTAAAGGTCTCTAAGGAGATGGAGTTTATATAGCTTAAGCATGTAAGCATATCTCAGACCAACTATGAGAGAAAGTTTGATCACCTAACTAGGTATACTCCATATTTGATGAACACTGAGTCTAAGAAAATGATGAGGTTTAAGTAAATGATTCTTCAGGACATTAGCATGATTATCATGTCTCACTATGTTTGCTACCTATAATGAAATGTTAGAACAAGCTCATGTTATTTGGTATCAAAGGGCTGGTATAGAGAAATATGGGCTGAAGATAAATATTGACCATCAAGGTCAAATCAGTCAGCAATGAGAATTGGACTGGAAAAAGGAAATGGAACAACATAATAAGGAAAAGGGAAAATGGTTGAATAAAAGTTAAACACTAGAACTTATGTCGCAAGGATGAGCATAATCATATTCCACTTTGTCATAAGTGCAACACACAGCACAAATGGGAGTGTTTGATGAGAAATTATGTATGTTTCTGGAGTTGTGAGTCAGGCCACATGACTTGAAATTACATGGAGTTTGCTCAAATGAATAACAAGGAGCAAGATAAGAATAACAAGGAAAATGCTCGAGTCTTTGCTATGATTGAGTAAGAGGCAGAGCAGAACCCCAATATTATAACATGTATTCTTTTGATAGCTAATTTCCTCACTTACTTGTTACGAACCGTGCATTTGCGGTAGTTTTAAAAGCGAAACATATTTTCTTATAACAAGTTTTTGGCGCCGTTGTTGAGGATTAATTATTAGTTGATTTTTGTTACTTAAACACTTCAAACTTGCCTTTAATTTTAGTTTACATATTTTATTTTATTCGGTTTTTCTATTTAGGTTGAGCTAAGTGCTACTGTTTTTTCTTTTCTTCAGGTCTTGCATGCGAAGATCAGTAGCCGATAAACTACTTCCAATAGATTTGGAGATTGAACGAACTTTTCATCGCAGGCAAATGATAGCTAGAACAGTGCAGTAGGAAAATCAAGGACAAATACAAATGGCTGATCAACAATTGAAACCGAGAGTGAATCCTGTAGCTCCAGTCAATGCGGAGGTACAATATAATGTGAATGCTCTTCTTGGGGATTTCTTGTCACCATTCATCGCTCAAATTCAATCCAGCATTGTCTACCCCGCATTCAAACAGCCAAACTTTCAATTGAAGACGAATGTCATCCAACTCTTCCAAAACGGACACCAATTCTACAAAATGGCCAATGAGAATCCACACACATGTATCCCACTTCTTGGATATGTGTCAACATTTCAGGTACCAAGGAATATCAGAAGATGCTATCAGACTAAGATTGTTTCCACACACTCTGCGGGATAAAGCCCTTTAGTGGCTAGATTCACTCCATGTAGCAAGTATAACTACTTGGAACGATCTGGCCATCAAATTCTGCACGAAATTTTTTTCACCGGCCAAAGAGGCGAGATTGAGGCACGAAATATCAATATTCAGCCAGAATGAATCTGAGTCATTCGATGAGGCATGGAACAGATTTAAGAACATGCTAAGGAAATGTCCTCAACATGGGTTCGACAAACCATCACAAATCAGATTCTTTTATATAAGANCCAGAATGAATCTGAGTCATTCGATAAGGCATGGAACAGATTTAAGAACATGCTAAGGAAATGTCCTCAACATAGGTTCGACAAACCATCACAAATCAGATTCTTTTATATAAGATTAATTCTAGTTTTTAGGAGCATGGTGGACTCATCATCAAATGGATCCCTAACCACTAGGACGATTGATGGAGCTTGGGAATTGTTCGAAAGAATGGCTAATACTTCAGC
>CAIGRN010027428.1:0-19239 GCA_903798345.1 Fraxinus anomala
GGGTCTCGTTTGATAACCCGATCAAGATTCGAATCTGATAATCCATTAAATAAATGGATCAAATATGGATATAGGTCAATCCAATCCGATAACAATCTGATCCGATATGTTATAAATAATTGAGTTGGTAAAATATTTTTATGACATAATACTTGGCACTAAAATAAATAAATGGAAAAATAAATAAATTTAGAATAAAAAAGTCATGAAATTCAAAATATAAAAAATTTGAAAATTTTGTAATTATTAAATTTACCACGTTGTTGGTCTCCATAAAGTTTTACTACCTATCTGTCCAGAACTTATGAAATATAGAGATGGTAGTCGGACCTCTGGAGGAAGCATGGTCAGAACCTCTGGAACAAGTTCACTGCTTCTGTGAATAACAACAAGTTTGGCACGGGTCGAATCTGAAGCCAATAGCCCACTTGAAATTCTAGTCTTCTTCGACGACCCTTGCTCAGACGACTCCACAATAGTTGGCCTTTTCTGACCTACCTTAGTCACTGCTATTGAAGCTGCCATCAATGTTTCCCTAGCAGGGATTTCAGAGCTTGGGGTGGGGTGGCCACCGATCCATCTTCTCCGGTAGTGAAGAAACTTTGTTTTTTTTCTTGGGGACCTCCTCCACTATCTTTTTCCCTTTATCCTTCAAGGGAGGTCGCTCTTCTCCCTCGTAGCTGCCAACCTCCCGCCTGACTTACTCCACTTGGTCCCTCACCTATTTTGCAGCAATAGATGAGGGCTTCAGCCCTTTCCTCTCAACAGTGGAGGTGACAGCAAGTATTGTAGCCATATCAAGAGTGGGACGCCTTCTTTTCTTGAAGTTTTCTACAAAAAATAGGGAATAAGGCCAGCAACAGTCATGCAAACTAGCAAAAGTTTGTTGAAAAATTGATATTACTTCTTCGGGCCATTAAGCAAAATTCTTCAAAAAAACCCATCTCAAAGCGATTAAACGGTCGAATTCACGCAACAATGAGAAATGTCGGTATATATCTTCAAAATCGCCCACTTGCTTCGGGTAAGCTCAAATCGTTCAACCGATCTTGCAAGACATCATAAAAAGGTCAAACATCAGAATCAATATTAAGTAATATCAAAAAGAAGTATAACACTCACGAGCTTCCAAGTATGAGGTCTGAACTGTCATGTGGATGATCGTGTCGCCCTCATACTCTTACCATTTTCTCCTTACCCAAAACCATGGACACAGAGAGTATCACCCCTTGAAATCTCCTTTTCCCAAGACTTGAGGCTAAAAAAAGGTCTAGAAGACGTAAAGGGGTATATCCTCTCCCATGGAGGTCTTCTTCCACAAGAAGTAGATCCCCACTAATTGGACCCAAGCATTGGGGACGAGCTAGGTGGGAACAAGCCCGTACAACCTCAAGACAGCTCTAAAGAAAAGATGTAGAGGTAGGCAAAGCCTTGCTTTCAGAAGAAACTTATTGACAGCGACGCACCCTGCCTTGGAAAGCAGGTATGCTCGTCAGGATACGGGGATAGGAGTTTGATGTCATATGGGATACGGTATTTTTCCCTAAGATATGATAAATGGGATGCATTTACAGTTGAAGGAATTTTGGTTGCCTCCCAAGCCACCTCGTCATTTTTCTTACCCTCCCATGAAGGCAAACCACTCTACCTAGCCTTAATGGCTCGAACCAGGTCAGCTGTATTAGTTATTTTTACCCCCATCTCAGCAGCCACTTGGCTTTAATCTACATTCTCCAGTAGAATCTAAAAATGTCATCAAGTCTTTGAGTTTAAAGTGTTGAAACACTTACAAAAATGTCCAAAAGACGGTGAAGAAAAGTCACTGGAGATTATGAATGTAAAGGAAGAAGAAAGAGATGGAGAGATTTGGAGAATGAGAGTGTTGTTTGCTTAAATGACAAAATGATTTTTCGCCCTAAACTGCTCTTCATTCTAGCCGTTAGATGTCGATCCTGTTTATCTAATCGTTCATTTGAAATTTCCATTTGAGCCACTCAGTACATTGGACTATTCGCCTTCTACAGTCTAGATAAGCTAGTTGGCATCTCACGCTCTATGCGTGTGAATTTCATAGGACACGCATATGACTACCATCATTGCATATTAAATGCGATAACGGTTGTGTGTATGAGAAGACGAACCGCTTCAGTTGTCTTTTCTTGAAAACGCTGAAACAACAAATCATTTGGCACAATCATTGAAGGCTCATCGTCTTTCCAACATTAAAAAAATCTTGATTCATTATAATTAATGAGTTACAGCCTCAGTAAGTAGCAAAGGCACATTACCTCAACTGCTTCGGGTAACGCATCAGAAATACCAGCAACTTCGGAGAGGACAGCTTCAGACAAATTTATCCTATTAACGTTTCCCCAATTTATTCTAGAAATTCAGAGGTCACCATATATACAGCTTTGGACAACATGGATAGGTAATTCATGTAGATAAGCTATTTTCAAATTCTAACTATAATATAAATATTTATACTTAGACTTGGGGGACTGTTGTAGTATGTAAAAACCACCCCTAACCGAAAAATTTTCATACAAGTCCATGCATTACATAAATAACCAAAAAAATTCATACAAGTTCATTAAATATAATTTTTTCTGTTGAATGTTTGGCACTGAAATTGTTTTTACTTTATTGATTTTTTTATCGAGATATTTTTGAATTAAGATAACTCATTTATCCTATTGTACTATGAGTCCGGAGTTTTTTTTTTTGTATTTCCATTGTTATGCCTCGTCACCTCTCCATCAGACTCCAGTCAAAGTGCCACGTTGCAGTTTACGTGGAAAGGAAAGTCAACAAAGAATTGCAAATAAGTCAAACAAAGGTTGAAACTCATGTGCCGAAGCACTACCTAATTGGCTGGAGCTGTAAGTCGAAGTGCTACATAAGAAATCAATGACGAAGCCAAAACTCTTCACACAAAGGACCACCAATACGAAGCTTTCTCCAGCAAAAGCCCTTATTCATCTGAAGTCCCTGAAGTCGAAGTGTCTCTTACAAGATCTGTAAACAATCTTTAAAAATGACTGACGTAACGTTTGTAATAAAGAACGTCAGGTGTGTCAGTCTAATGTATAGGAATCTAATGTATAGGAATGCTGACCCATTGTCAATGTATTTATTGTATAATAGACTTAGTGATGTGAAGCTTCAGTCTAGGAGATTGGCCACGTGGTTCTGATCCAATGAAAACCAAGTTGGCCATAATACTATAAATAGGTGATATTTGTAAATGAAAAAAAGACTTTTGATCTTTGATAGTCATTTGAATACTGATATATACGAAAACACTTAAGACAAATACTTTCAAGAAACTTTCTTGCTTGTTCTATATTTGTTCGTTTAATCTTGAGTTGTTTACACTTTTTTGGTAATTGTTTATTAGCCCAATCATTTTAGTCACTACCGCCAGTGCTCGAACATTTCTGTCTCGCACCATAAAGCATCTCACGTGTTCAAGTGTTCTCCTTCTCTCACTGGTCCTCCGGTCAAAATTTACCGAAATTTTCTTAAGTTGGCGTGAGTAGGCCCGACACTTGTTGTCCGCATTTGCATTACATTTTTCGGGGTCAACATCCATCATAGATGTTGTTTCTAAAATTCATCTTTCAAATCAATCTGTCTAATTTTTATTTTTATATCAGTCTTTGAGGAAGGTCTGCTTTTTTTTTTTTTTTGTTCTTTCATAAATTTGAATATAATGATAAGCACAAATTACAATACCATTATTTATAGGAGGGACCTAAAACAAATTGGATAATTAAGGGGTGATCTTTTAGCTGATCAAGAGTCTGTTTCGATTTGGGTGAAAAAAACTTGAAGGATCTGTTTAAAACATATATAATATCAATTATACCATAGTGTAAGGCTGGGTAAAAAAAGTCATCTTAAAAATGGTATAGTCAAATGAAATTGTTGGATAATTATGTTTAAGGAATGCTGAATTTTGAATAGAAGATTTATATCTAGGGCCATGTTGAAGAAAGTATCGATTTTCATTGTGATAATAACTTAGAGTTTGGAAGAAATCGATTATCTTTTGTACAAGTGATTTTTTTATAGAATTTCAAACAATACTAACACAATCGTCAATTTTTTGTTCTAATTCATATGAAGTTTTCTCATATCCTACAGCTGTATAATCTGTTAATTCAACAAGTCCTTCTATTTTATCCGAATAATTTCTACCGATAAAAGCATCACTATCTTTAGAAATAATAATATCTTTAGAACTAAATCTTTCCAAACTTTCCTGTCTCAATAATCTCATTTTAATATTTCTAATAGTCTGTTAGGATGAAGAAATTTGATCTTCTAAAATTTCTAATCTTTCTACTAATATATGCGTTTGATAATTTAAATTTCTAACAACCCTAGTCATAGTTTCACAACTATCACAAAGTTGTATGGATGATGATGAAAATTGAAAAGTCTATGCTTGCATAGTGTGTTGAGAAGTAGATGCTTACATAGTTGTCTAACTCTTTCAGATATATGAAAATTAATCCTAATCATTTCTCTGCAAAAAATTAAAGCTTTTTCTATTGTGTAAAATTCTTTAAATAAAGGATTTAGAAATCTTCCTACTTGTTGTAATTCTTCTGACCAATAATTATATATATCATGCTTTCTACATTTAACTACTACAAAGAAACTAAAATTTCGACGTTCTACTTGATTATGAATTTGTCTAAAATAATTAGCTAAATCATTAATGTTGTCTAATTTTTTTTATTCACATGTTATCCAAAGATTATCTAGTAGATAATGCTCCATTTCTGAAAGTCTTTCTAGATTATTTCCTCTAAATTGAAGACTAGATCCTTTATTCAAAGTTCATCATCCCCCGATCCATCCGCAATATGAAAATAAATGGTTAGAAAACTAATTATTGGTTTACTCAAATTATCGGCTAGAATATTATTTTTCTCATCTATATATTATATATTAATTTTATAACTATTTAATATTTCATGCCGTTTTAACCATCTTCTGTCTTATTTTATCAAAATTTATCTTTTTAATGAATTTTACAATAGCTTCACGATCTGTTCTAATAGTAAATTCAGTATTTAAAAATAATTTAAAGTTTTCTATACTAATATAATAGTCATTATCTCATAGTCTAAACTAGTCAAATATTTTCCTTTTATCTTATATCTTTCACTGGCATATTTACAAATTGTTTCTTCTTTTCTATCACTATATTTATTTGGTTTGGAATATAAAATCCCTCCCCAACTTAGTTTACATCCATCTGTTTCTATTATTTTATATTCACTATTTAAAAGTAATTTTGAAGGTGGTAAATTTTTAACTTTTTCTTTTATCTTTTTAACTAATTCTATATCTGATTGAGTAAAATATATTTATCCTTTAGTTGATAGTTTATTATACAAGGGTCCTACTTTATTTTCTAAGTCTTTTATAAAATATTTAGCATGATTTAATTTCCTAAAAAAACTTGTAATTTTTTCGTTACTTCAATTTTATTTGGAAACTTTAAAATTTTCTGCACTATGTAGTTGAATCTTTCCTTCTCCTAAGATCATTCCTAAAAATTCAAATTTTTGTTTATTTATTTCCTTTTTCTTTTTACTTATAATTAAGCCATTTTCTATAAATTTATTTAGAACAATCTCTAAATGTTTCGTATGTTCTATTTGGTTTTTACCGTGCACTAAAATATCATCTATATATACCCAAACAAATGGAAAAGAATTAAAAATATAATCCACCTTTATTTGAAAATAGATGGTACATTCTTTAATTCAAAGGGCATGACTAATCACTCAAAATCACATTGTGGTGTAGTAAAAACTATCCAAGGAATAGTCTTTTGCTATCTTTATTTGCTAAAATCCAGATTTATAACAAAAATTTGAAAATATTTTGCTATGTTTTATTTTATTAACATATTTTTTTCCCGATATCTTATATCTATCTCTAATAGTATTATTGTTTAGTCTTTTTAAATTTATAAAAATTCTTAATTTTCCTCTTTTAATTTCACTATGATTTTTAACCACAAAAGTTGTTGACCTATGTTGACTACTAGAATGTCTTATTACCTTTAAATCTAATAAATTTTTAATCTATAAATATTAAATTAGATTCTAATTCCTAAAATCAAGCATTCAGTTACATATGAATGTAGATTAAACCCAAGTGGCTGCTGAGAGGGGGATAAAAATAATTAATACAGCCAACCTAGTTCGAGCCATTAGGGCTAGACAGAGTGGTTTGCCTTCATGGGAGGGTAAGAAAAATGACGAGGTGGCTTGGGAGGCAACCAAAATTCCTTCAACTGTAAATGCATCCCACTTATCAAATCTTAGGGAAAAATACCGTATCCCATATGACATCAAACTCCTATCTCCGTATCCTGACGAGCATGCCTGCTTTCCAAGGTAGGGTGCGTCACCGTCAATGAGTTTCTTCTGAAAACAAGGCTTTGCCTACCTCTACATCTTTTCTTTAGAGCTGTCTTGAGGTTGTATGGGCTTGTTCCCACCCAGCTCGTCCCCAATGCTTGGGCCCAATTAGTGGGGATCTACTTCTTGTGGAAGAAGACCTCCATGGGATAGGATATACCCCTTCACGTCTTCCAGACCGTTTTTTAGCCTCAGGTATTGGGAAAAGGGGATTTCAAGGGGTTATACTCTCTGTGTCCATGGTTTTAGGTAAGGAGGAAACGGTAAGAGTATGAGGGTGACACGGTCCCCCACATGACAGTTCAGACCTCCTACTCGGAAGCTCGTAAGTGTTATACTTGTTTTTGATATTACTTAATATTGATTCTACTGTTTGACCTTTTTATGATGTCTAGCAGGATCGGTTGAACGATTTGAGCTTAGCCGAAGCAAGTAGGCGATTTTGAAGATATATACCGACATCTATCATCGTTGCGTGAATTCGACCGTTTAATCGCTTTGAGATGGGTTTTTTTGAAGAATTTTGCTTAATGGCCCGAAGAGGTAATATCAATTTTTTAACAAACTTTTTCTAGTTTGCATGACTGTTGCTGGCCTTATTCCCTATTTTTTGTAGAAAACTTCAAGAAGAGAAGGCGTCCTACTCTTGATATGGCTACAATACTTGCTGCCACCTCCACTGTTGAGAGGAAAGGGCTGAAGCCCTCATCTATTGCTGCAAAACAGGTGAGGGACCAAGTGGAGTAAGTCAGGCAGAAGGTTGGCAGCTAAGAGGGAGAAGAGCGACCTCCCTTGAACGATAAAGGGAAAAAGATAGTGGAGGAGGTCCCCAAGAAAAAAACAAAATTTTTTCGCCATCGGAGAAGGTAGATCAGTGGCCACCCCACCCCAAGCTCTGAAGTCTCTGCTAGGGAAACATTGATGGTAGCTTCAATAGCTGTGATTAAGGTAGGTCAGAAAAGGCCAACTATTGTGGAGCCGTCTGAGTAAGGGTCGTCGGAGAAGACTAGAACTTCAAGTGGGCTATCGGCTTCAGATTCAACATGTGTCAAACTTGCTATTATTTACAGAAGCAATGAACTTGGTCCAGAGGTTCTGACCATGCTTCCTCCAGAGGACCGACTACCATCTCTACATTTCATAAGTTCTTGACAGATAGGTGGTAAAACTTTATGGAGACCAAAAACGTGGTAAACCTCTTTGCCACCATGGTCAACTAAGCGGGATGGCTTTTGGGGTGGCCATAGAAGCTGAAGCCTTTTTTAAAAACCTTCAAAGTAAAAATAGTTTGTGAATAAAGCCTCTCAGGCCAAGGAGATAGCTAGCAAAGCCAAGATTGAAGCTGAGGCATTGAAGAAGCAAAATGTTGAAGAGTCTGTAAAGCTCGATTCAACAATGGATGAAATAGAAAATCTAAAGAAAGAAGTCAAGTTGTCGATGTGGCTTCCATGACAAAACGGGTGGAGACTTCAAACGCCCACCAGAAGCTAACTGGGGAGGCATTGGAGAAGGTAAATATAGAGAATGCCCTGAAACAGCAGATGGGATAGTTGACCAGTAAAGTTACTAGCTTGACAGAAGAGGTAGAGACAGTGAGGTAGGAGGCTCAATCAGTTGGTGATGATGCGGTAAAGCATTACATCGCCAACTTTCACCTAACAAAGGCATACCAAAGCTTCGCGAAATACTGGCGGAGATATGCATATACCGAGATGGTGGAGTGGATTGAAGTCAACTCTCAAGCCTTCAATACCTCTGTTAGACCAAGAGCCCTAAACTCTGGTAGAAGGTAGCCAAGTGATCGAAATAGAGGATGATACTGCTAAAGAAGCTTCTGAAACCGTAGCTCCCTATGCTATAGTACATTTTGTAGCTCCCCCTCCCCAACCTGTTTAGCTTATAGGTTTTTGCTTTTTAGCATTTTTTATGTAATTGGTTTTGGCCCTCAATTGTAAATACCTTACTTAATGTTTGAAATTTTCTTTTGTCTTTATACTTGTGTTTCATTTGCTTTCTGCACTTTCTCCTTATTTATTGATTTGCCATGCTCTTCAGTCTGTGTCATTTACAATTCATTATTCAAGCTTGTAATTTTGCAAAAGTGTTAGAAGGTCGTTTGCCTTTCTAACTTGAAATCTGAGCTTGTATGCACTTTAGCTTTCTTACTCTTAAGACTTGTTTATTTTTACACAAGTGTTTGTAGTTCACATCTTTTAGTTATTTCCCTGAGTACGGTGTTGAGCGATTCGCTCATACTGAGGTTTCCTTAACAATGTTTGTTGTTAAGGGCATGTGCTATCCACTTCGTGAGTAAGAGAGTGGTTCCTTTTGGGATCCAACTCTTTGTTGAAATGTCCACACTTCTCTGCATAGGGTTAGTTCATCTATGTAGAGGCTTTCCTTTCAACTGAAGTCAATAGGAGACACTTTTCTTTTATCTTTCGCAAACTTTACTTAATACAATTAGGAACAATTTTACCTGAGCATGAGGTTGAGCGGTTCGTCCATGTTGAGGCTCTTGTTTTATAAATAGCTATTTCCCTTTTTTGGGCCAAAGTAGTTAGATGTTGAACTGCTGAGGCTCTTATTTTATTGTTAATAAAGTATGCTATTGAGAATTGTGCCAATGATTTGATTTTTTTTCATATTACCAAGGAAAGACAACTGAACTTTACCTAGAACTCAATACTCCCGAGCTGAAAGCGAAGTTTTTGGAAAAAGTACCTCATACCTCATCTGAAGATGCAGTGGAGGCACAAGACCAAGATGGTACTCTTGTGGATGAAGCTTTAGGCAAAAAAGCACCAACTGCTAAAACACGTGCTACGGAGGAGTCAAACTCCCTGCTACCTCCAGCATAGTATATTATTTTTTATTTTTTTTTGTAATGTACTGACCAGGGCCCTCCCTCTATGTAAAAATTTCTTTGTTTAATGAAATACACATTTCTCTATTTTGTTTGAATTTTCCAAGTACTGAGACAACCACCAATAATTCTTAAACAATATACCTTACGATAAGGTTCATAATTTAAACGAGATTAAAGTAAACGTTATGTACTCCAAAAATAAATTATAACTTCCAAGTTTTGGGACTCCATGAGGTACATATCTTTCTAGCAGTTTACGCCTTGGAATATTAATGCGATGACCCCTTTTGGAACCTGGTCTTCTTTTTCGAAGTGCCCACACTTCCCTACATGGTGGATGGTTCACCCATATAGGAGCTTTTCCCATGACGTCAGCTTTGTCATGGGAGGCTTGTATTGTCCGCCTTGGAGAACCAATGAGGTAATTCTCTTTATGATCGAATCCTATTCTCTGAGGTATCCAGGCTTCCCTACATGGTAGACGGTTCACCCATATAGGAGATTCTCCAATGACATTTAATTTCGTCATAGGAGGCTTGTATTGTCCGCCTTGGAGAACCAATGAGGTAATCCCCTTTAGGATCGGATCCTCTTCTCCGAGACTTCCACACTTTCCTACATGGTGCATGATTCACCCATGTAGGAGTTCCTCCAATGACGTTTAACTTCGTCATGGAAGGCTTGTGCTTTCTTACATGGTGGATGGTTCACCCATGTAAGAGCTTCTCCCATGACGTTCAACTTTATCATGGGAGGCTTGTGCTTTAAATATATTAAATAAAACATACTTTTATTGAATCACTTCAAGATATTTACAAGGGCTGGGAGGGTTTCTCCAGCCATAGGACCCAGTTACTGGTAGTATATTCTAAGATGATTTATGTTCCATGGGCGAGGCTGCATTTTTCCATCTAGATCTTCTATCCAATAAGTGTCAGGTCATAGTTCCTCATTAATACGACACGGTCCCTCCTAATTTGGACCTAATGTGCCTGCCCTGGTTCCTTGGAGGACTTGAAGACCCTTCGAAGTACGAGGTCGTTTATCTGAAAGGACCTTTTCTTAACTTTTGCATTATAGTATGAGGTCATTTTCCTTTGATATGTAGCTAGCCTTGTTTAGGATTCGTTCTTCATTTTGTCGAGGAAATCGAGCTCACATCTTCTCATCTCGTCATTGGATATTTCATTGAATTGCAATCGATGAGAAGAAGGTAATCTGACTTCCACAGGGCTCAGTACTTCCACATTGTAAGCCATGGAGAATGGAATTTCTCTGGTTGGGGTCTAACTTGTAATCCGAATTACCCATAACACATGGGTAGTTCATTGACCTAGCTTCCTTAGAGGCATCAAGCTTTTTTTTCAAAGTGTACTTAATGGTTTTATTCATGGCCTCTACTTGTCCATTGCCTAGGGGTCGTAAGGTGTCGAAAAATGCTTCTTGATCCCAAGTTCCTCACACAAGTCCCTAACCTTTTTGTTCTCAAACTAACGGCCATTATTTGAGATAATTGAATGGGAAATTCCGAACCGGCATATTATATTCTTCCACAAAAATTTAGAAGTGTTGGCTTCCTTAATTTTGGCCAGAGGTTCGGCCTTGACCAGTTTTGTGAAGTAGTCAATGGCAACTATAGCAAAGTTTGCCCTACCCCTACCCTTGGGTAAAGGGCCTATAAGGTCGATTCTCCATTTGGCAAATGGTCATGGGCTAGATACCACTGTTAGCTCTTGGGAAGGATGTCTCTGGATAGGAGAGAAATGTTGACATTTATCACACTTTCATACAGATTGGATCGAGTTTTTTTTTTAAAGTGGGCCAATAATATCCTTGTCACATTACCTTTTGTGCCAATGCGAGTCCTCTAGCATGGTTACCGCAAATGTCCTCATGAATATAACGGAGGACGTAGGTGGCTTCTTCCTCCCCGACATCGGAGGAGGAGCAAGGAAAAACCTATTTTGTATAGCACATCATCTTAGAATACAAAATGGTTTGCCATTCTCCTAAGTTTGTAAGCTTTATCTTAGAGCGTTTGATTTTTTAGGAAGGCCGCTATTGGTTGCATCCATGTAGGCATTCCTTCTACCCACATTACCTCTTTCCCTTTGGCAGTGGAAGGCTTCAAGGGATGTTCAATCAGTACCATCATTAGTAGTTCCGAGTCTTTGCTACTAGCCAATTTAGACAAAGCAGAGTGGGCATTTTCGACACACAAAATTGGATTTAACTCGAATTTCTCAAAAGACGAGAGTAAATCCATTACTAGTTTGAGGTACGTAGCCATGCTCTTATCTCTAGCCTTGAAGTTGTCATTGTCCTGACTGATTACCAGTTGGGAATCACTATTAATAAGCAACTTTCTTATTTACATTTCTTTGGCTAACCTTAAGTCAGCAAGTAGTGTCTCATATTCTGCCACATTATTGGTAGCCTTGAACTCGAACCTCACTGCGCAGTTGAGCTTGTATCGCTTGGGGCTAATTAAGACCATTCCCACTCCTGAGCATGCGTCCCCAGATGAACCATTCACAAATAGGTTCCATGTAAGTTCCATAGGCTCCATGATTTCGTCTATCACCGAGACATTAGCAAACTCTGTCACGAAGTCTATGAGGGCCTAGCCTTTTATAGCAGTTCTTGTTTTGAAAACAATATCAAACTTACTGAGTTCAACCACCCATTTAAGCAATCTTCCTGAAGAGTTGGATTTCTGAAGTACTTGCCTAAGTGAGAAGTTGGTCAACACGAGTATTCTGTGAGCTTGGAAGTATGGCCTCGACTTTCCAGACGTAGTGATCAAGGCTAAAGCTAACTTTTTCATGTCAAGATAACGGGTTTTGGCTAGGGCTATAAATGGATCAGATATGGATCGGATATGTTTATATCCGATCCAATCCAATAAGAATAATTATCCAATCTGATCCGCTAATCCAACGGATAATTGATTGTTAAATCCATATCGAATATCTGATCCGAAATTAAAGAAATTAGGAAAAAAATAATGTTGGAATCGACTTTTATTTATTTATTTATTTTTTTTTTCAATTTTTTCAATTCTTGAATGGGTTTAATAATTATAAAATTTTCAAATTTTTTATATTTTGAATTTCATGACTTTTTTATTCTAAATTTATTTATTTTCTCATTTATTTATTTTAGTGCCAAGTAATATGTCATAAAAATATTTTACCAACTCAATTATTTATAACATATCAGATCAGATTATTATCGGATCGGATTGACCTATATCCATATTTGATCCATTTATTTAACAGATTATCAGATTTGGATTTTGATCGGGTTATCAAACGAGACCCTGAATCCATCTTCCATTAATTTTATCGAATTTGGATCAAAATCCAATCAATTGACAGCTCTAGTTTCAGCTGCCAAAAGTGCCTTACTCATATAATAGACAGGCAATTGGTGGGTATCTTCTTCTTTTATGAGAACTGAGCTAACCACTTCATTAGAAATGACCAAATAGAGCTGCAAAGTTTCTCCAAATTTGGGTTTTGAGATGAGAGGGCTTGTCCTAGGAGCTTTTTCAGCCCCTGGAAAGCCTCTTCACACCTCTCCATCCATTGGAACTTTTTACCTCATTTCAAGATCTTAAAGAATGGGAGGCAATTGTCGGTGGCCCTTGAGACGAAACGGCTTAAAACTGCCATACGCTAGTCAAGTTTTATACCTCTCTTGGTTTTTTATGAGACCTCGTCTCCACCAAAGCTCGATTTTTTGCTAGATTCGCCTCTATACCCCTTTGTTTAACCATGTATTCTATAAATTTATCAGAAGTAACACTGAACGCACATTTGAGAGGGTTTAACCTCATTCTATACCTTAGTAAGGTTTGGAAAGTTTCATCCAAGTGCCTTACATGGTCATCCGCCTTTAAGCTCTCCACGAGCATAGCATCCACGTAAACCTCCATGGTTTTGTCAATGAGGTTGACAAACATTTTATTAATGAATCTCTGTTACGTAACACCGGCAATTTTCAGCCCAAAGGGCATCATCTTGTAATAATAAAGACATCTATCAGTGATGAAAGAGATGTTTTACTTGTCTGTCGAGCGTAGCGAAATTTAATTATAGCCTGAGTAGGCATCCATGAAGCTCAATAGTTCGTGCCCAACAGTGGAGTCCACAAGTTGGTCTATCCTTGGAAGGGGAATACTATCTTTCGGACAAACTTGGTTAAGGTTAGAGAAGTATATGTACACCCTCCATTTACCATTGTGTTTCTTTACCAAGACTGGATTTGAGACCCACTTCAGGTAAATGGCCTCCCTGATAAAGCTGCTCTTTATTAGTTTTTACACTTCATCCTTAAGGGTCTCATATCTTTCTAGGTTGAGGGCCCTTCTTTTTTGTCTGTACGGGACAACCTTAGGATCAATTTTCAGGTAGTAACAACTGACCTTCTAGTCGATGCCTGCCATGTCCTTGTGCCTCCATGCAAAGATATCAAGATTCCTACACAAAAAATTCCTAAGTCTCTATTTAATCTCTGAGTGTAGGTCTTTTCCCACCTATAATGCCTTATTGGGGTTTTGAGGATCCATCAGGAAGATTTCAAGCTCCTTCATCAGTGTTGCTCAGGAGTCGGACTCAATAATACAAGGGTCCAATTCATCATTCTTGACCACATGCTCAAGGACATCCGTCATTTCGACGTCTTTTCATCTGTAACTTTGGTCTCCTGGTGCGTCCACCATATCAACATCCATTACCATCATGTTGACATCCATAGGTTCAGCTTTTCTTATTGAATTGATGTAGCACTCCCTTGCTCCTTTTTGGTCACCTCTGACTGTAGCAATTCCATGCTCAATAGGAAACTTCATGCATAGGTGGTGAATAGAGGTGACGGCCCATATATCCTTTAAGGCAAGTCTACCTAGAAACCTATGGTAGGGCGACCTATTATCTACTACCAAAAATCCCATCAAGTTCAAAGATGTCTGGGGTAACTTTCCCATTTCCACAACATGAGTCATTTTTCCCTTTGGAACGATGCTAACATCGGTGAAGCCATACAAAGGGGTTGTGACAGGGTTCAATTCGTGATCAACAATCATCTTGTGGAAAGTGGAGCATCAGTTTCAATCTGTTACGGCCCACAACAACCCTTACCACAAGGTTGTTAGGTCGACCAGAAGCATAATTTAAGGAAATATCAATCCTTACTTCCTTTTCAAGGGGGCTAACCTCTCTAGCATGCCTGTAAGATGAGAACGTCTGACTTTGGACTTCATCCTCTTACGGGCGGTATCCTTGTGGTGCAAAAGGAATTGGAGGTCCTCACTGGCCTTCCATTTGCATGAGGAGTTCATGCATGGCCATATTTTGGTAGGTGATATTCCTCATGTTGGCTGTCATAGTGGCAATCTCCCAAGTGAGTTGAGCAGCTACCCTCATCCCACTACGCCTATGGTGGTGGTAGGGTTGACGTCGACGCTCTTAGGTCAGGATCTTCTCTTACCCTCCTGGGAGGGATATCGTGATCTGAACTCATTTTTCCTTAACTGTCAAATTTTCTCAACGTTTTGGGGCTTCCTCTTGTTCTTTTTCATAAACAAATCCTTTTTTAAGGGGTATGCCCAGCTATTCTCCAGTAAACATTTTGCAACAAGAACTTTCGTGGTTATTGTGACGCTTCTCATAGACGGCATCAATTTGTTGATCCCGAAAAATGTAATGCAAATGTGGACAACAGATGTCGGACCCACTCATGCCAACTAAAGCAAATCCCGACGCGTTTTGACCGGTGGATCGATGAGAGATGAAGAGTACGTGAATGTGTGAGATGCTTCACGGCATGAGACAAAAATGAACGGGCACTGGTGGTAGTAACTAGAATGATTGCGCTAATAAACAATCACCAACAAAATGTAAACAACTCAGGATTAAACTAACAAATATAGAATAAGCAAAAAGTTTTCTTGAGAGTATTTGTCTGAGTGTTTTCTTATATATGAGTATTCAAATGACTATCAAAGATCAAAAGTCCTTTTCCAATTCCAATGACCACCTATATATAGTGTTATGACCAACGTAGTATCCGTTGGATCAGAAGCACATGGCATCATCTCCTAGATTGAAGACTCGCATCATTAAATCTATCATACAATAAACACATTGACAATGGATCAGCTGCCTTATACATTAGGATGATACAGCTGACATATTTTATTACAAACGTTACATCAATCATTTCTAGAGATTGTTTACAGATCTTGTAAGAGTCAATTTTGGCTTCAGGGACTTCGGATGAACTAAGGGCTTCTGCCAGAGGAAGCTTCATATTGGTGGTCCTCTGTGTGAAGAGCTTCGGCTTCTTCAATGATTTCTTATGTACTGCTTCGGCTTATAACTTCGACCATCCGGCAATGTTTCGGCACATGAGCTTCAGCCTTTGTTTGACTTTTTTTGCATTTCTTTGTTGACTTTTCTTTTCACGTGAACTGCGACGTAGTACTTTAACTGAAGCATGGTGGCGAGGCGTAACAATAGAAATACAAAAAATAGACTTCAGACTCGTAGCACAATAGGATAAAAGAGTTATTTTCTGTCAAAAATATCTCGATGCAAAAATCAATACAGTAAAAACAATTTCAGTTCCAAACATTCAGCAAAAAAATTTATATCTAATGAACTTGTATGAAAAATTTTGGTTATTTATGTAATGCATGAACTTATATGAAATTTTTTTGGTTAAGGGTGATTTTTACATACCACAACGGTCTTCCAAATCTAAGTATAAATACTTATATTATAGTTAGAATTTGAAAGTAGCTAATCTACATGAATTTCTCTATGTACATAAAAATAATGAAATGGACACTGATTTGGAATATGCCTACATAGAGATGATGGAAAAGTAAAATTCAGTACGATAATGCAGAGATGCAAAGACTCGAAGACAAAGAATAGTATTCAAAAGGACAATTATTAAAGGTAAACCATGAAAAGAAAGGCAATGAACAGTATTAAAGAACAATTATTAAAGAAGGAATCTATAAAAGTATAGTGTACATACAAACTTGTTAAACAGGATCTTGTCAAACTTTTAATTTAAATCACACACTTGTAAAGAAGTAGATGTACTTTTTACTATGAGACACACACCTGTAAAAATATGTATTTGTATTTTGTAAGAAACAAATGTGATATCATCATCTATTTCCCTATAAATACTAGGGTATTCACATAATAGAGGACACACCGAAAAAATAGAAAACAACATACAACACTTGTACTCAAAAATTATCTCAATCCTTGTAAATTAAAAGACTTCAAATTAAATTAGACTATAGACAAAANGGTATTCACATAATAGAGGACACACCGAAAAAATAGAAAACAACATACAACACTTGTACTCAAAAATTATCTCAATCCTTGTAAATTAAAAGACTTCAAATTAAATTAGACTATAGACAAAAAATAGAATATGAAATAAGAGATAGTCAAATGGACGATAGTAAAATGGAATTTGAAGAAAGACTTTTTCATGATTGTAAAATTAAATTTCAAGAAACACAGAGCGTGTTTGGTAGAGATTAAAATCAAATTAAAATTAAAAAATTAGTCATTATTGTTGACTTTTATTAGACTAGTGAGACTCAATAACGACTATATTTTCAATTTTAATTGGATTTTAAGCACGATCGACCACGCCCATAGTATAGTTTAACAACTACACTAGTTAGCGAATTAATCAAAAATAAATTTGTTATAGGAATAAAATTCGTATTAAGTAGAAATGAAAGTTTAACAATCACTCATGATATCATTTTTGGAAAAGACATTTCCATTATTAATATAATAAATTCGCTAGAGTTAAGAACAAAGCGTGGTGGACCCTTACCCTTACAAGAACTAGAAAATTCAAATAATCCGGATAATTTAGAATTTTTAGAATGTTAAAAGTATTTATCTCTAGAAACCTTAAAAATTGATTTCATACCAAGAACCAATGAATTAATATTTTTTAATAAAACATCATCGAAAATAGATAGTATGGATAGGATTTTTAGAATTAGCTAAAAAAATTCAAATAATAAGAGAATACACTATAAAGCATCGGGATTAAAAAAAAAAGCTAAATTAGAAATTATAAACGGAAATATAAAAATTAGAACACAGAAATCAAACATACAAATCAAGACATAGAATACTTTAATATACATATTAAAGAGTTATTAGATTTAAAAGTAATAAGACCATCTAGCGGTCAACATAGATCGGTAGCTTTTAAGGTTAGAAATCATGGTGAAATTAAAATAGGAAAGGCAAGAATGGTTAAAACTATAATAGACTAAATAATAATACTATCGAAAACGGATATAAAATACCAGACAATGACATGTTAATAAATTGAATACAAAATAGTAAAATATTTTCAAAGTTTAATGTAAATTTAGATTTTTTCAAATAAAAATGGCAAAAGACTCTATTCCTTGGACATTTTTTACTACACCACTAAGACATTTTGAATGGTTAGTCATACATTTTGGGTTAAAAAATGCACCTTCTATTTTTCAAATAAAAAATTTAATACTTTTCAATTTGTTTGTGTATATATAGATGATATTTTAGCATATACTAAAAATTAGGGAGAACATATAAAATATTTAGAGATAGTTTTAAATATATTCATAGAAAATTGCATAAGTATAAGTAAAAATAAAATAGAAATAAATAAGCAAAAAAATCGAATTCTTGGGAATAATTTTAGAGGAAGGAAAAATCCAACTGCAATCATATATATTACAAAAAAATTTATAGTTTCCAAACAAAACTGAAGAAATTAAAAAATTGCAAGTTTTTTTTTTAGAAATTTTGAATTATGCTAGACAATTTATTAAAAATTTAGGAAAGAAAGTAGAACCATTGCATAGCAAGTTATCTAGCAAATAACATAAATATTTTAATTAGTCAGACATAGAGTTAGTTAAAAAGATGAAAGAAAAAGTTAAAAATTTTCAACTTTTAGAATTACCTTTAGATAGTGAATATAAAATAATAGAAATAGATGGATGTGAATTAGGATGAGAAAGAATTTTATATTCTAAACCAAATACATATAATGATTGAAAGGAAGAAAAAAATTGTAAATATGCTAGTGGAAATAATAAGATAAAAGGAAGATATTTGACCAATTTAGATTATGAAATAATAGCTATTATTGACCACTATTTGGAAGTGATTAAAATTCAAATTTTAATTTAAGTTAAAGTTAATAATCAATTTTAATCACATATTTCATGGATCCCACAACTTTTCAACCACACATTTAATCTTTTTTTTTTATCAAAATCTAATAAAAAACTGATTTTAATTCCATCAAACAGGGGCATAGTATAGAAAGCTCTAAATTATTTTTAAATACTGAATTTACTATTAGAACATATTGTGAAGCCATAGAAAAGTTAACTACAAAGACAAATTTTAATAAAATAAGACATAAAAGATGGCTAAAGTTGTATGAAATATTGAACAGTTATAAAATCAATACATGACACATAGACATAAGGAATAATATATTAATAGATAATTTAAGTCGACAAGTTATTAGTTTTCTAACCAATTATTTTTATGATGCTAATGGAATCAGAGAATGAAGATCTTTGAGAATGTCACTATAAGTGTGGTCCCACAAAGATCTAATCTCCGATTCAGAGGAAATAATTTAGAAATATTCTCTGAAAGGGAGTATTATCTACTAAATAATCTTTGGATGGCACATGACTCTAAACAAAAATTAGACATCATTAATACTCTAGCTAATCATTTTAGACAAATTCACAATCAAGTAGAAAGTATAAATTTTAGTTTCTTTGCAGTAATCAAAAGTAGAAAGCTTGGTATATATAATTACTAGCCAGAAGTATTACAACAAGTAGAA
>CAIGRN010027436.1:0-11116 GCA_903798345.1 Fraxinus anomala
GTGAAAGTGTAGAAGAAAATCACGAAATGCTGAAGAAATCTCAAAACTCGAGGAAGAGAAGAAATCCTCTCAAGTCCAAGTTCGACGAATACGGAAAAGATTAAAATCTTCTTCAAATCAAACAAATCCAAAAAGATCAAAATATTCTTCAAAACAAATCAAGATTAAGTCCAAGTTTTTTAAGTGCAAATCCAAACTCCAAAATTCAAGTGTCGAACAAGTCATGTTTTCGGCAAATCAAATTCTCCACAAATCTCGAAGTCTAGGATTCAAGCCATGTGGCCCTTCATAAATCAAATTCTCAACAAATCTCGAACTCTATGGTTCAAGTCACGTTGCTCTTTGTCTTCAAATATTCAGATTATTAATCAGAGAATTTTGCAATTTTGAATTTACAAGAAGGTTCATATCCACTTGTATTTTTTAAAATACAATTAGTAACTATTTCTATATTTTAATACATGAAATTCGTTGTACAGCTAGTAACGGGAGTAGTTGGAAAATTGAGGACACCAAACTGCTGAGAAGGCTCCGTCGATCTAGATATTGGAGGATTTGTGCTGCTATAAAACGTGCAGATTCATATGTGATATTTATCCACTTTTTCCCATCTTTTTTAATTAATAACAAGCTAAAATGAAGATAGTAGAAATAAATTCTCGCGCGCTGACTTGTTTTCGATTGCTGTTATTTTTTAAAGTAATAAAATAAATCGAAACAAAATATAGGAAAAAAATTCTTCTTGCCAGTTGAATTGCTCTGTTCGAAAATATTTCGCAAATATACGAGATCGTTAATAAGTAATAGATTAGTGTGTTCAGAGTATCGTCTCACAGGAAATAATACTTAGAATTGTATCAATTCGTTAACAACTCGAATGTAAAGTAACAAAAGAGGTGTTTTAGTTGTTTTAAATTAATATACTAATTATTTAAGATTGTGCTTAAATAAAATATGGGATGTATAAGTTGGAATTTTAAATTCACCTATTGTTATCTATTTCCCATTCTCAGCTATGTAATCCAGTTTTATTCATGCATTCTTGACAAATCAACAATTTTATGATATTTAACTTTCTTTTCCAAGATAAGTTAACTCTATTCTAGATACGAGCCGATTATATTCCTAGCTTGAAATCATATGAATAGAACGCATTTAATTACACGATTATTTAGATGACGTATTCAATTACAAGATTATTGAGATGATTGCAAATGCAATATATGTTATTCCTAACATTTATTGCCCACGTATTAATCATGCAATATTCTACTTAATTGTGAGTGTCTTATCACTACAACAAACAACTAATTATCTAAATAGTACGCATTCATTTAAATAATGCAACAAGCATGCAAATATTAATAAAGAAATGCAAGAATTAACTAAATTAAAATAAATAAGCAAAATAATTCATCTTTATCCAATACTAATAATGATCTAGCATAACATAATTATATATAAATCATTTAAGGATATCACCTAGATCATTGAACAATATAAGAATTTTGATGGAAAATCAATATTCTGATATTAAGTCCGCACCTTGAATCTTTAAATTCTCGTATAAATAATCTTGAATTCCTTGCGAGGTTGATCTTCTCTTTCAGAAGATGTAAATTCGCTTCTTATTCTTGATGAATTTTAAGATATGAATGTGTATTAAGATGCTAGAGAGAGTTACATTGAATGTTTGTCCACGTTCTTAATTTATAGAAGGTGAAATTAGGTCAAGATACACGTCCATATTGGGTTCCAAAGAGTTTCAATCAAATAAGGAAAGTTATATCTGCTTCAAGTACGATTTTGTCTATACGCAGTTGTCAATAATTTTGTCATATGTTTCTCTTTATTTATTCGATTGATGTGATTTAAAGTGCGTTGAAAATGTAATTCAAATGGATAGATTATTTTAGAAATACCAATTTTCCAATTAGAACGTTTACTGTGTGAAAAATGGGTCTCAATATGCGGCTGAAAATCTAGATTGGTGAAAATACATTGACTATATTTTAATGTTTCATTCATTTGACTTCTAGTTGCGTCCAATTGATCTTATGTGATCTTCAATCATCTTTTTGTGCTCCGAATCAACTACTGAATATTTTCAATTAAGTCCCCCAAACTTTGGATTTCATTCCTTTTTTGCCAATTTTTCGTCGCTTTCTTCCAAATTCAATTGTTCCTAAAAATAGATAAATACACAAGATTAAACTATAATTTATCAAAAGTAATACAAAATATCTTAATTTAATAACATAGATAAGTGTACAAAATACACTTATTATGCTTTTTTTTTCCTAACTAAGAATAGTAAAAAATAGAAATTAAAGCTAATTCCTTGGTGATTTGTGGTTGGGGGTTGGGTTGGGTTGGTTGGATACGGGTATGGTATGTGTATGGGTTGGACGATAGCGGCACTAATTTTTTGAACTTGGATACCTATTAAAACTTCTTGAATTTATTAGTTCGAAAGAATACTACTTGTTCTGGTATCATATTAACATAGAATACAATCAAAGAAGAACGATACTGAAAAGGAAAGATGAAGAGATAAGAGAAAGTGAAGAAAATGAAGAGATATAGAGAATTTAGATGAAGAAAATATCAAAAACAATTTCAAGGCTAAACAGTACAATACCCCTATCTATTGGGCAAATTGCCGAAACCCCCCGTACATTTTGGAAATAACACAAAACGTCCATATTTAAAATGTTTAATGTGAAATACCCTCTACTGTCATGTTCAGTCCATTATGTCGTTAAACCTCTATAAATAGAGAGAAAATGGATAAAATTGAAAGGGAACTGTTTATTTTATCCACAATTGTAGAGGTTTATTTCAGGACATTTAAAGGTCCAACCACTGCCATTCTATGTAAACAGTTTGACATCAGTAATGGTTTCAATGCACATTTTTTATTTTGAAAAAAAAGGATTAGGAATTTTGAAAATTTGAAACGGGATCTTGAAATTAGTTTTTTTTTGTTATGTTTACAGTTTTATTGTAATTATCGGGGTGAAAGCTCAGAGGTTTTGAAGATGCGTCGGAGTATGGTAAATTTCTCTATTTTGGCGATTTGAAAAATGCACTTTTTTGGTTCAATTTTTTATGTGTTCTTGTGGGAATTTTAATTTAAATGTGTGTGCATATTGATTGTTGTGGGTCTTAAACTACTTCTTGTACTAATTCCTTGTAGTCATGTTTATCCAGCACAATATATAGACTATTTCACAATGGCTATATAAAGTGGGGTGCATTCTTCAACAAGCCAAATAATGTGAAGTATGAACATGGTACGGTGATGTTCGTTGACTAAGTGAAGTCGAAGTATTTCAATAGGGATTGGTTCGAGGCTTTTCTGCATGTGTATAGAGACTGTAGCCCACTGGAATTTTACTTCAGGCTACAAAAAGGCAATTTAGGTAGTGCTTTGAAGATGTTCATGTCGGTTGTGGCAGTTAACGGGTATACCTTACAGCAATGTCATTGCAATACTACTTTCATGGTGCATATAGAACATTACGGATCATGTTGACGACGTATGTAAGAAGGAATCATATATTCGGACGTATACATCAACAATATCCCTAGTTGCAAATCCAAATACATGGTCAAATCCTAGATACGATCCATTGAACCCCCCTTATATCTACGAAGAAGTTTGGGAGACCAAAGAAGAAGCGAAGAAATGAGGTAAATGAAACATAGACACCGTCCAACAATACAGCCTCCACTACTGAAGCTTCATCAAGAAAGAGAATGGTGATGAGGTATTCCCAACGTGGTGATGTTGGGCACATCAAGAGGAAGTGCAAAGGCGGGAACCACTTGCTACAAACAGAAAAAAGAAGTTTGGGAACTGCCATTTTTGTAACCATGATTGGGAGGTTGTTTAATGTAATGGTTTTGAATGTTTTTAGTTTGTAATGTGAATGATTATTATTGACGTCTAGTAATATTTTGATGTTCAGGAAATAATCTCATTCTACTGCTATTTGTTTATTTCTTTTGCTTGTATGAATGGGATTCAATAGAATAGTGTTGTAATTTGCAACCTTCGTGCAAATTTACATAAATGTAGGGTTTAAAAGCGCAAGGTTTACAATAATATAGGTTGTATATCACAAGATTCATAGTTTTTAGGGTTGGTTTTGCAACATTTTCAATATTTTGGAGGGTTTCTACAATGAATTTAGAGCACATGATGTGTGAATATTGTCCAATAACAATGATTCTAGATAAGAATAATGGAAATAGATGAAGAAGTTGGAACATCTCATTGCACACCAGTCATTACAAAACTTGTACGGGGCATCACAATATTCACTAACATCCATTCAATGCACAAGTCTAAAAGGTATTTGAAGCTCTATTTTTTACCCAAAAACCCACATCACCACACATTTACACAGAAACACAAATACCCAAGACCTAAATCCAAAAGCATTGTTCTATCTCTACAGTTCTAAGAACTGTTGTTCGAATGCATTCCTGGATCTTAGTAAGCCAGGTGTGATCTACACAAATCTAAAACATATAGGTGGATCACACCACGAGAAGTACCAACAACCTCCATTCTAATGACTAAAAAAATTTAAAATTGTGATTGGCTTTCTATTACTTAACGTTGTGTGCATGTTCAAAACCGTCTTCCCGGGTTCGTTGCCTTCCACGAAGTCTTCTGCTGAATCTTCATTCCATACTTATATAGACATGACTCCAATACAACTCTGAGCGAAGGATGAAGTGGATTTCAGCTAAGAAAGAAGTTGTAGGTTACCAACAAAAAAATTCATCACATGCTATATATATCACCCCTATTAAAGAGAGAAAGACATCTTTGCCCTTTTAATTTTTTTTTTCACAATTTATTGAGACTTAAAGGCAGAATGGACGAAGCATGACAGTGGGGTATTCCACACTAAATGTTTCAAATAGAAACGTTTTGTACTATTCAGTGACCTCGAATTTTGTACCTTCAACATAACCATTAGATCCCAAGGACTCATGTATCCACGTAAGCCTAATTTCTGCACACTTGGACAAACTGTTAGCCACATATGACTTCTTCTGGTGGTAGTGGAGTTAGTCGTGCACACTCCAACGACCAAGTAAGTTGTTGTATGATGAATGGGTTTAAGAAGTGCTTTAAACTCGAGCCTCCAATATAAAAATGAGGTCGGTTTAAGGAACATTTTTTATGATAACAATAAGGATAACTAAGTTGTAGTTAGAGATTTTAAACTTACATTACCTTTGGAATGGCACATTATGTTAGCCTTTATAGTAGAATCGGATGAATATTGGCCATAGGATTTAATTATATATGACCTCATCTACAGGGTTGAAGTGTCTTGTCAATGACATCAATCAATCATGAGCTTTTAATGCTAAAACCATTTTGTTGCCCATAATTCTGATAAAAGACTTATACTTGACCTAATTGGCTAGGTAGGGTGGCGACAACAGTGAATTATCACGTCAATCACTTATTAAAAAATTGCATACGAGATCTCCTGTCGGGCTCCCTTATAGCCTCTCTTGCCATGAGGGTTCGATTCAATGTAAGAGGTCGATTTCAACTACATAAGTTTGACTTCCCATTCTAGTACAGCCTCTTCGTGGGGGTTCGGCAAACTGCCTCATGGTAAAATCATGTGTGAAGTATAGGCCAAGATCTTCTAGCACTCATCAGTCGAGACGTAACAATAGTTCGAAGATTTTTGGATAAGTTGGATATTCATATAATTCGTGGATTTTTATGTAGAGGTATAGCTACTGGAGTGAGATGTATGGTTTTGATAAGAAACAATGTTCGAAGAAATAATATAGTATATATTTGTACCCAAAGTCCAATTATGAATATTCATACTTTGAGTAGAGGTCCTAATGAGTTGGATTGTCATGTCGTGTGTGTATAGTTGATAATATGCAAACCTGGTTGAAGACTGCTTTAAGAGTGAGCCCGTTGATGTATTTGAAGCTTGTGATAAGGCTGGAATCCACGTAGGCGAGATCTTTGCTAGAATGAAGTTGAAACCTTTAATAAGGCTGAAATGTACTAAGGCGAGGCCCTTGCTAGAAAGGCGAGCCTATTGATGTAGTAAAAGCCCGTGATAAGGTTGAAATGCACTAGAGCGAGGCCCTTGCTAGAAGGGCGAGCTTGGTGATATAGTTGGAGCCTGTGATAAAACTTAAATGGACTAAGGAAAGACCTTTGCTAAAAGGGCTAGCTTATTGATGTAGTTGAAGCCTGTGATAAAGTCAAATTGTACTGAGGCGAGACCCTTGCTAAAAGGGCGAGCCTGTTGATGTAGCCTCGACCTTCATGTGTATTTTTCTCTCAATTTTTGAACAAGTGTTAACGTCTCATCCTTCTCTTCTCGCATAACAATATAAGAAGAAAAATTATATCAAACCAGAAAATGAATGTCACCAAAAACACCGAATGACTCTCCAAGTTAAACCATCCTCCCTTGCCAAGAGAATAAGGAGAAAGAAAAAGTGGAGCCTCAAAAGAGAAGAATGGTTTTCACCAAAAATACCAAACATTTTTATTCCCAAAGCGCCAAAATACCATTAATGAATCAATAAAGAAGCCCATTGTGGCGAACCACATTTCCTCTTTGAAGATAATAGACATTGAGGAACAGATTGAAGAAGAAAGTGGCCTGATAAAAAGGAGAGAGGTAGGGAGGTGCCCAATGGAAGGGCCTTTGAAGAAAAGGCCCAAAAAATTTTTAGGGAAGAGGGGGAGGAAGTCTGATAAGATAGCCCCAAGTTGTTCTAGAAATGCTTCCTGCCGAAGTCCAGGTGGCTACGAGAATTCATCATAAATATTGGATTGACAAGAGTTTTTCGTATGCTAATACTCGTAACTCGATAGACGTGATTGAAGCTGGCCACGCCCTGTAGACTTGCTAATAAGGCTTCTTTCTGAATATCCAAATGAACATGAGGAGACTACAAAGGCTTAATAAGAGTTTTTTTTCCCCAAAAAGTGGCTGATGCGGAGGCTGAACTGAAAAAAAAAATGAGGGATGAGGTAACTGAGGGATGAGGTATCTAATGCGGATGAAGTGAAAGAGGTGGTACTCCTTTCAAATGAAAATGAGGAGTTGAAGAAGGAAATCCACATGCGCAAAGCTGAGGTAAACATCATGACGACGAGGGTTGAAAATTCTAACAACTTGTAGAAAATAGATTCATCAACCTTGGATGAGGCAAACAAAGAAAATGGGGACTTGAAGTTTCAAGTGGGTGAGCTGACTGCTGAGGTTGCTAGTCTAAAGCAACAGCTGAGTGGGATGGGAAGGTAGTCTTTAACAAGTACTTGGAGCATTTCTATGAAATAGCTGAGTATGATGGCATCGGTTTGCATGGAGGAAGGTCGTATAAGATGAAGTCCTTAAGAGGATGTTTGAGATGTACTCCCAAGTAGACTTAGCTGCAATAATGGATAAAATTCTTCCAGTTGAGCGTCGATTCCTACAAATGATGATGTTGAAAACTCAGTGGAAGACTTGGATAAAGGCCAGCTATAACCTCAACAGGATGATGCTACTTCTTAAACTTAGGCTTTCTCTTTCTCTTTATTAAGCTTTGCATTTCAAATGTACGTTCACTTCTTGTAATCAGTTCGCCATTTGAATATATAAAAAATCTTTTCATATGCTATTGTTACTTTATTTTCTTTGAATTTGTACATGTACTGTCGCCTTGACAAATAATATAAACCGATATTTTGATAAGCGAATTTGATCTGATTGAATAATTTGAACTAGCTGATGGTTAAGGACTTGTATTGATTTCCCATATTAGAATGATGCATTGATTTAGAGTAGTTTCAGAGCAACTCCATTGAATGAACCAGTCTTTTTTGAACAATCATAATTCTTCCAATGTGTCATTCATTTATTATAGACTTCTTTTGGGTTCGCTAATATCAACTAGAACATTTAAAGTATTTTCGAAGTATAAGGGTTTTGAAATCAATTTATAATCCAACCTTTGTCTGGAAAAATGATGCGATGTTCATTGTCAAAATAATTCACTCATGAGGTTCATTCCAAATTGAAAATAATATAAATATGTCTATCATTCTTTCTATAGGTTCACTTATGTTTCCTTTTGCAAGGGGGGTAGCTCTTCTGTACAAAGGCTTCCTCCCTGATGTCTGATTCATCTATGAAGGGGTTCACCTCTTAGGTGTCAAGGTTGGTCCCATAAGGGAGTTTCACACATTTCCTTTCGAGGTGTATAACGTTTTTTGCAGAGGGATGGATTTTCCATGCAAAGACTTCCTCTAGGATGTTTAGACCATCCATAGAGAAAGTTCAAATAATAATAAACTCGGAGATGTAAAAAAGATATCTTTATTAATCGGATAATTACATAAGCTAGGAAGAAGCATCCAGCCACATAGATGGGCCATGTTTACTGGTAGTACATTCTTAGATGCTCAACGTTCCAGGAATGGGAATGGCACCTTCCCATCCTAGTCTTTGATTTTATAGGTGCCAGGCTTTAGCTCTTCGACATGCAGTAAGGGCCTTCTTAATTGGGACACAATGTTCCCACGCTGACTCATTAGATGATAAAAATATTCTTCTCAATACAAGGAATCTCCTATGAAATGATCTTTTCTTCACCTTTGCGTTGTAGTACCAAGCCATTTTCCTCTAGTAAGAGGCGAGTTTCATTTGAGAGTCATCTATCCATTCTTCAATGAAGTCCAATTCATATCTCCTCAACTCATCATTAGATATCTCATTGAAATACAAGCAACGAGGTGAATGTAGTTGTACCTCAACAAGGCTCATTGTTATTGCTCCATAAGCCATAGAAAATGGGGTTTCTTTTATTGCAGTTCTACTAGTGGTACGAATTGCCCATAATACTTGGGAAAGTTCGTCCACCCAAGCCCCTTTTGACGCATCAAGTTTCTTTTTCAAGATACACTTGATGGTTTTGTCAACTGCTTCCACTTGCCCATTTGCTTAAGGGTGGTAGGAAGCTGAGAAGTGTTTTTTGATTCCTAACATTTTTGTTGTCAAACTACCTCATATTGTTTGATACAATTGAGCGGGGAATTCCAAACCGATTGATAATGTTCTTTCATATAAATTTGGAAGTGTTGGCCTTAGTGATTTGTGCCAAGGGTTCGTCTTTGACTCACTTCGTGAAGTAATCGATGGCGACAATGGCCTAACTAGCACTACCTTTTTCCTTGGACAAGGGCCATATGAGGTCTACACCCCATTGAGTAAATGGCAAGGGGCTTGAAACCACAGTTAGTTATTGAGAAGGCTATCTCTGAATTGTGGAGAAATGCTGACATTTATCGCACTTCCTCACAAATTGAAGAAGGTCTTTCTTCTCATCATATACGAGGCCTTCTTCACACAGATCGTTGGTATTCACCTTACATAAGGTGCAAGTAAATTTATTTCTTGATTTCTTGTTTGTCTTTTGTTAGTGGTACTGCTTTGTTTTTCATTCTTATTTTGGGATGTAACCAAAGTGAGGGCATATCAATAAATTATTGGAGGTGCCGCCTTCCTTTCCTTAAAATTAATTAAAAAAAACATATTTCTTCAGAGTTGGCCAATAATCTTCTCGTCTTAGTATCTTGTGTGCTAGTGTGGCCTTTCGCTATGTTTGCCTCTAACTCCTTTGTGAACCCATGAAGAATATAATTTGCCTCTTCTCCACCAGTGCATCGGAGAAAATGTAAGGAAAATACTCACTGAGAAAGCACCTCATCTCGGAATGAGCAGCCCTTTTTCTGAGTTTGTAGGTGTCTTTCTTATCATCCGACATGACCTGATCATTAAGAAAGGCAATGATTAGCTGCATTCAAGATGGGGTTCCTAACCACAAGCCTATTCACTTGTATTTCATTGGATAATTTGAGGCCAGCCAGTAACGCCTCATATTCAGCTGCATTGTTGGAGACCTTAAATCCGAATCTCACTGCAAAATTAAGTTGTGGCCTTCCAGGCTGACTAATACCACTACGGCACATGTACCCGTTTTTCGTGAGGAACCATCAACAAACAGGTTCCACATGGGTAGTTCTACTAGTTCCATAGCTACCTCTATGTTCGGTCTGTTGTCAAATTTTACTACAAATTCTGCAAGTGCTTTCTCTTTCACCGAAGCCATTAGCTTGTAGACAATATCGAATTCACTTAGCTCTATATCACATTTCATTAATCTTGCCGAAGCATTAGGTTTCTGAAGCGTTTGTTTGAGTGGGAAGTTGGTCAAAGTTTGGACGTTGTGGGCCTAGAAATATGGCCTCATCTTTCTGGAAGCAGTAATCAAGGAAATGATAAGTTTCTCCATGTCAGTGTAGCTAGTTTTTGCTGAAAAAAGGGCTATACTTAAGTAGTAAATAGGTAGCCATAAACTACCATCCTTTCTTACAAGTACAGAACTCACAGCCTTTGCAAAAAATAGTCAAATATAGCAACAACAATTTTCCTTCTTTAGGTTTTGATAGGATGGGTATCTGTCCCAAATGCTTTTTCAGCCCTTGGAAAGTCTCTTCGCACTCCTCATTCTATTGGAACCTCGTCCCTCCTTTAAGAACTTTGAAGAATGGAAGGTATCTGTCAGTGGCTTTTTAAACGAACTGACTCAATGCTGCTAGTCGACTTGTGAGACTTTGTACTTCTTTTGGTTTGCTATAGGACCTCATATCCATTAGGGCTCTAACCTTCTCAAGATTGACTTTTATACCTCTTTAATTGACAATGTAGCCTAAGAACTTTCTAGATGTAATACCAAAAGGACATTTAATAGAATTCAACCTCATCATATATCTCTTCCATATTTGAAAAGTAGTGTCGAAGTGTTTCACATGGTTTACTGTCTTGAGGTTTTTTTACCAACATGTCATCCACATAAACTTCCATGATTTTGCTAATAAGGTCATCGAACATCTTGCTGACAAATCTCTATAAGTTGCCTTAAAATTCTTCAGTCCAAAGTACATCACCTTGTAACAAAATAGTCCCTTATCAATAATGAATGAGGTGTTTTCCTCATCTGATGGGTATGTGGGATCTGATATATCCTGAGTAGGCATCCATAAAGCTCAATAACT